>WNWU01013574.1:3218599-3254187 GCA_012654045.1 Ptyas mucosa
AAAAACAAAAAGCCTCTGATGATCGCGTGGCTCAGCTGGGCATGGGGGGACGGGGGCGGGGATTTTTGCTACCGGTTCTCCGAACCACCTGCTGCCATCGCTACCGGATCAGGCGATCTGGTCCGAACCGGGAGCATTTCACCCCTGCCACCACTGCTCCAACCCCTTGGAATAGGAATAGTTCAGAAACCCACAGGCACACTCCACCAGGAATTATTCAGAACCAAAGACAAGATATAGAAGGATGAAAGAAACAATGTAAACTACAAAATCATCTGTAACCATTGCAACTAATTCTACATGGGGCAAATATCATGTCAGTTAAAAACCAGGATCCATGAACCATCTGGCAGTCATACACCACGATCCCAAATCTTTCAACTTCACTGAAGATGTTACCTAGTCTGGTAATGAAATGTTTGGAAACCAACCCTCAAACTTAGAGAACAAACCTTCACCCTCATCTTCAGAATTCTTGGTACTCTCTGAACTTGGTTGTTTGCTTGGAAACATTTCATTGCCCTATTAGATAACATCATCAGTGCTAGAGAGTGGAGAGTTTGAAACATAATGAGGCCCAGCAGACCTCATGATCTTGCTAGGACAATGTCCTACAAACTTGGCAACTTTAAAATGTGTGGATTTTAACTTTTTCTAGTCTTCTGGTTGGAAAATTCTGGGAGCCGGAGGCCACACATCTTAAAATTGCTGAGATTGAGAAATACTGATTTATAGTTTCAGAATCAGTGGTGGATTTCAAAATTTTTTACTACTGGTTCTGTGGGTGTGGCTTGGTGGGTGCGGCATGGCATGGTGGGCGTGGCTTGGTGGACATGGCAGGGGAAGGATACTATAAAATCTCCATTCCCATCCCACTCAGGGAAGGATACTGTAAAATCTCCATTCCCTCCCTAATCTAGGGGAAAGTTACTGCAAAATCCACATTTCCCTCCAATCAGCTGGGACTTGGGAGGCAGAGAATAGATGGGCCAGTCAGAATTTTTACTACTGGTTCTCCGAACTACTCAAAATTTCCACTACAGGTTCTCCAGAACTGGTCAGAACCTGCTGAAACCCACCTCTGTTCAGAATGCTCTTAAATAAAGGCAGTTTATGGGAAAGTTTGAGGAAATCTGGAAGGACAGTACAACATTTCACTCCTAACTGAAGTTTTCCTCATATAACCTGACTTTCCACAACTTTCAGACGTGTTGAGACTAGAATTTCCAGTCACAATCACCTAATCTATGTATCTGGAGAGCATCCAGTTGGGGGGAAATTGTGAAGTGAATTTGGTGCTCGGCTGCTACTAAATTTCAAGTGTGTTAACAGGTTGTCTATTCTGATTCCAGATCCAAGATTTGAACCAGAAGATTTTTGACCTGCGAGGCAAATTTAAGCGCCCCGCTCTTCGCCGGGTGCGTCTCTCAGCTGACGCCATGATGCAGGCCTTGCTTGGCTCCAAGCACAAGGTCTCTATGGATCTGCGGGCCAACCTCAAACAGGTCAAGAAAGATGACACAGAGAAGGTGAGCCCGGGAGAATCAGCAGCCAAGAATGAGAGGGAGGGAAGGAAGAGGAAGTACACAGATAGTGGCTTTGGAGTCATTCATTTCCTTCCTTTAGGAAAAGAGTGGGTAATCTTTGTTAGCTAGAGCAGGGGTCTCCAACTCTGGCAACTTTAAGCCTAGAGGACTTCAACTCCCAGAATTCCCCAGCCAGCAAAGCTGGGAGTTGAAGTCCTTCAGGCTTAAAGTTGCCAAAGTTGGAGACCCCTGAGCTAGAGACTTTGAAGTTGATTTGTGTGGGGTTTTTTTTGTAATGGATTAGGAGTCATTTAAAGTCTCACTCACCTCCAAATGAGCCAAATTAGTCCTTTTGGATAGTTTTAATATATTTTGTCCCTCAAACCTCCTCTGTGGAGGCTCTGCGGACCATAAATGAGATGTTACATCCCTTTGTTTTCTCCAAAAATTCCCCATTCCTGTCCTAGGATCATTGTAGGGTGGCTGAAGTTGTGTGATGACTGAACCTCCCAAACTTTGCATACTTGCCTGCTTATTTACTTACTGATCATTCATTGGTGGTGAATAATTTCCAGGCACAAATTTCCCATCAGTGACGTTGTATGTCAAAGTCTTAAATTTAGTTCTTGGCACCTTGGGCTACATTTTACCACCATTGCAGCAACCTTTTATTTTTGTTACCCTTAAATAGCAATCTTAAAGTTCACTAGGGAGGAAGAAAGTTGATTTAGATGGCCAGTGAACCCTTTCTTCAATTCCTGGTTTTCATAAAAACTCCAACACTACTTCCAAAGCTGCAGGAGAGTACACAGGGAAGGGGTCAAAAAAGTCAAGATGGCAGCCAAAACAATGCGAAAAGCCATTTTCATATGTATTATTATGTATTATCTTTTTTTTTTAATTCCCGGAGGACAGCCTTGCAAAACTTTTTTTTTTCCAGGACATTGCTTGCAAGGGTATAAAGGAGGGTTTCTCAACCATAGCAATTTTAATATATGTGGACTTCAAGTTCCAGAATTCTCCAGCCACTCTCATGCTGGCTGGGGAATTCTGGGAGTTGAAGTCCATTCATCTTACAGTTGTCACGGTTGGGAAACCCTGGTATAAAGGAACATGTATAAAGTCTACTTGGGGAAAGGGGAATAGTTTGAGTTTTGAAAAACCTCTGCATTTCAAAAACGCATGTAATAGTGCCTCTCCTTTCCTCAGTTTGAGTACTTATTCAACCAAGACCGCAGCTTAGACAATGTGGAAAGGTTTCTCATAACAACAGAGATCCTTCTGGTCTCATCTGGAGAACTGAATTGCTGGAAGAAATATCTGATTGGTCCAGGTCCAGTCAGGGAGAAAGGCACTGAAGACAAAATGGAGGCTGGAGGCTAATTGGAAAGAGACTTCATTTATTGATGAACAGAAGCAGATGTTTGTGGTTCTGGTGCAACTGAACACATGGAGTTGAGAGTGGGGGGATTTTATACCTTCTCTTGGGCTTTGCCCTTGAGCTTCCTGTTCCTGTGCAAGAACATGTATTCTATTGGCTGTTGTCAGACTCCCATGGGGCCCTGTAGGGGTCATGTTTGTCTGAGCTAAGTTTGGTTGAAGTTTGGGCTGCTGATGCAATGTCCTTAGGAGATTATGCCATATGGTGAGCTCTGCTGCTAGATGGGTTAATCCTATTATGTCCTGGAGGGTCATGTCTTAATCCCATCACCCTGGAGCTGGAGGTCTTTTATCTTGTAGATAGGCTGGGCCAGTCTTTCTTAATGGGCACCAAATATCTGCTGGGGGCAGGGAGTTGCTTTCTATATTTAAAACATTTCTTTTTTCTTTCCTTTTTTTTATCATCCAGGGAAATATAAAATTCTGGCTTTTTTAATATTTCCCAAAATATTTCATTCTTCTAGGAGAGGGGTGGGTGCTAACTTTCTACAGAACGGTGCCAGATTCAGGAACATCCAACTACATCACTGGGCACAAATAACCTTTCCAAATTTGTGGGTATTATTGATTGCTTCCCCAGGAGAAGAGGGACATTCTCAATAGTAAGAACATCTCTTAGCTGTGAAAGGAATTCCATTCGTTAAAGTTTCCTATGGCTTAGTTTGATGATTTCATAGAACCAGGGCTTCTATGGAATAGTGGTCACAGTAATGTACTAAGAGCATAGAAATCCAGATTGTAGTCCATTCTCAGTTTTGGAAGCTCCATGAGGGACCTGGGGACCGGCCACTGTCTCCCAACCAATCACATGGGATTGATTTGGGGAAGAATATGAGAAAGCAGAACTGCGTAAGCTATTCTGAGTGCCAAGAAATAAAAACATAAATTAGCTAACAGGACACAAGTTACTCCTCTCACAAAGCCTGGGACTCCATTGATTTCCTGGCCCTTGGTCTCTCTCTCCCCCCCCCCCCCACAGGAGAATCGGGAAGTAGGTGATTGGCGTAAGAATATCGATGCTCTGAGTGGCATGGAAGGGCGCAAGAAAATATTTGAGACCTCGGTCGCAGGGCAAGCCTGAGGCACGCAAGGTGAGAGAAATTCCTTCGGGGATGTATGCGTTGAAATACAAATAGTCCTCAACTTACAATCATTTGTTTAGTGACCATTTGAAGTCACAGCAGCACCAAACAAGGCTATTTATAACTGATCCTCACACTTAGGACTGTTGCAGCATTCCTGTGGTCATGTGATCAAAATTTGGGCGCTTTGCCACTAGCACTTTTTTTTTTTTTGATGATTGCAGCATTCTGGAGTCATGTGATTGCCATTTGGGACATTCTTATCCGATTCCCGACAACCAAAGTCAATGGGAGAAGCCAGATTCAGTTAACGACCCTATGATTCACTTAACAACTGCAGTGATTCAATTAATAACCATGGCAAAAAAAGGTTGTAAAATAAAGTGTGACTCACTTAACAACTGCCTTGATGGGCAGCAGAAATTTTGATCCCAAATGTGGTTATAAGTCGAGGAATATCTGTTGATGAGTTGCTTGCATATTTATGTGAAAGGATAGATGTGATGGCGGGTCGAATCCAAGAGCATCACTGCTATTCAGAGATTGCAACTAGAAAAAGGCCTCTTCTCTCCCAGATGTTTGTCTATATGTTCAAAGATTTATATGGCCACCCACCTGGTGAGACATAACTCACAAGCAATAAAAATAATACAACCAAGAATCAAGAAAAATCAGCTGCCCAACCCAACAACTACTATACCCATTCATTTCTACAATATTTGGGCTCCAACCTTACTATTTTAGCCTCTGGGAGCTGGGAGCCCATGCAGTTCATCAACAGTGGTATAACATGGGCACACTGAGGGATGGCCAATACAGTGTGAGCTACCAGTTCAGTGCTGGTTGTAATTTCCAAATGGTCTCCAAGGGCAGCTCCATGTAAAGAGTGTTGCAGTAGTCCCATCAGAAAGTCACTAAGCCATGAGTGACCATGTTTTAGGTTGTTCTTACACCAGCCTTCCAAAATTCAGAGTCCTCCAAATAGGTTGGCCATGACACTTAAAATTCTTATCCAATTTTTCCATATCACTGGTAGTTCTCGACTTACAATTGTTCATTTTAAAGTTACAACGGGCCTGACATAGTATCTCCCCTTTTATAAGAAAATTTTAAATTGTATAATCCAAATTTTTAGATCTGGGATTTATATATTTTTTTAAAAAATGGGTTTGAATTGTTGGGCAATTGTTTAATTTGGTTTTAATTCGGTTTTAAATTTTGTATTTATGTTTTTTATCTCTGCCTGTTCACCGCCCTGAGTCCCCTCGGGGAGAAGGGCGGTATATAAATCAAATAAACCATAAACCAAACCAAACCAACAACGGCACTGAAAAAAATGACTTATGACCATTTTTCACACCTACGATCATTACAGCATTACCGATGATTATATGATCAAAATTTAGATGCTTGCCAACTGACTCATATTTATGACGGTTGCAGTGTCCTGGGGTCATGTGATTATCTTTTGCCACCTTCTGAGAAGCAAAGTCAATGGGGAAGCCAGATTCACTTAACAACCAGGTTACCAACTTAACAACTGGAGTGATTCACTTAACAACTATATCAAAAAAAAATGGGGCAAAACTCACTTAACAACTGTTTCAGCAACAGAAACGTTGGGCTCAATTATGGTCGTAAGTCGAGGACTACCTAATTCCCAACAACTTTTGCTACATTAATCCAATATTGCACAATAATCCTAAATCTGAAGGACTTTAGAAAAGTGCTTTTCTTCTGGGTGATGAGAGGTTGCAGACCCTTGCAAACTAGGGCATGGGTGTTCAGAATTGTTTCCTAAACTTTCTCATATCTTTGTCTCCCCCCCCTCCCCCAGTTTCTTCCCCTTTTTTCAGGTGGGGTTTCCTGTGTGATCTCTGATCTGTAGATGCTATCAATCCCTTGTGAAACCTCATCCTCTGACCACATTCGTCATTGGAGCAAAAACCTCACCTTGGAATTTTGTTCTGCAAACTATAATTTCCCTTTCTGTTGCTTTGGGGAGCATCTTAGCTCTGACCCTCATCCCAAGAACAATGCATTTAAAACTTGAAGTACGCATGCCTGTATGGATAGTACAAGGAGTGGGTTGGGTGCCATCAAGTCTGGTTGGGCTTCAGAAATGCTGCAGAAGATAAGCTTTAAACCAGGCGTGGTCCAATCTTGGGAACTTTAAACCCTTAGACTTCAACTCCCCGAATTCTCTAGCCAGCCATGGTGGTTGGGGAATTCTGGGAGTCGAAGTCCACAAGTCTTAAGGTTCCCAAGGCTGGCGACGTCTTGCTTTAGATCTTGAATTTGCTCAGTGCCTCTCTGTTCTCTTTAAAGCAGCTCAATTCTTCTTTCAGGATTCCACACAAACAGGAAAAATAAAGGAGTTGCTGCTTTAAAGTTGGAATGAAGAATAGATCTCTTTTAAAGCATTTCTTTTCTTTTTTTTTAAGTTCTTGCTGAGATTTTAAAAGAGTTGGGCCTCACAGTGGTTGGGCTACTTTAATCAAGAGAAGAGAGATGCTGTGTTCCTTTAGCAAAAATAATTCTATAGCAAGCAAAAGCAATTCCAACACATACTAATAGTTGGATGATACCACCTAAACGATTGCGACCACTAGATGGCTGTCAGGAGTTAAGATTTTGAGGATCTCTGCTACAACCTAATGGTGGAATGGTTTATTACAGCTCAGATACAGTACAGGTTGTCCTCAATTTACAACAGTTCATTTAGTGACTGTTCGAAGTTACAACATCACTGAAAAAAGTGACTTAAGACCATTTTTCACATTTATAATCCCATTGCAGCATCCCCATGGTCATGTGATCAAAAATTCAGACGCTTGGCAACTGGTTCATATTTATGACCGTTGCTGCGTCCCAAGGTCATGTGATCCCCTTTTGTGACCTTCTGACAAGCCAAGTCAATGGGGAAGCCAGATTCACTTAACAACTGTGTTAGTAATTTAACAACCACAGTGATTCGCATAACAACTGTGACAAGAAAGGTCGTAAAATGAGGGAAAATTCACTTTACAAATATCTCGCTTAGCAACAGAAATGTTGAGCTCCATTGTGGTCATAGGTTTATGTCCATTCTTTTAGCGACCATTCCAAGTTACATCGTCACTGTAAAAACTGACTTGCAACTGCTCCTCAGAGTTACAATGGTTGCAGCTTCCTTGTGGTCCCAGGATCAAAATTCGGTCATCTATTTATGACACTTATGGCATCCTGAGGCCATGTGATTGCCATTTGTGACCTTCCCAGCTGACTTCTGACAAGCAAAGAAAATAGGAGAATCCAGATTCACTTAACAACTGCATGATTTACTTGGCAATTGCAGTGATTCGCTTAACAACCTTGGCAAAAAAGATCGTAAAGTCAAATGCGGCCCACTTAACAATATCATTTAGCATCATGTCCCAAGCATGGTCACAAGTTGATACAAACAATTGGCCTAGTACAGGTAGTCCTCGACTTACGACCACAGTTGAGCCCAACATTTCTGTTGCTGAGCGAGACATTTGTTAAGTGCGTTTTGCCCCATTTTATGACCTTTCTTGCCCCAGTTGTTAACTGAATCACTGCTACTGTTAAGTTAGTAACAAGGTTGTTAAGTGAATATGGCTTCCCCATTGACTTGGCTTGTCAGAAGGTCACAAAAGGGGATCACATGACCCTGGGACACTGCAACCGTCATAAATATGAGACCGCTGCCAAAGCATCTGAATTTTGATTTACTTGACCATTGGGATGCTGCAATGGTTGTAAGTGTGAAAAATGGTCGTAACTCATTTTTTCAGTAACTTCGAATGGCCATTGAATGAATTGTTGTTGTAAAGTGAGGACTACTTGTACATGCCTGTGTGTGCACACTTGTCCTTTTTAAAGGGTGCCTTTTCAGGCTGGTATATGCACAAAAAGAAATTGCTGTCAAAGAGCATTCTTCTTTGCAATTCTGGTAAGGCCTAGGGACACCAGAGCTTTCTCTTGATCCAGCAGGTGGCTAAAGGTCCGTCAGATCCTCCTTAGCAGGCAGGCATCCAAGGGACGGGTCAAAAAGACCATGATGGTGCCTGCAACCCTCCCACTGAAGCCCACCTCTTTTTAATGCACAACCACAGCAGCCATCTTAACATTTTTGATCACCCACTCCCTGCAGTTGCCCCTGTCTGGATGCATGCTTCACCCTTACTTGAAGTTCTTGATGCCAAGGAAGGAAGGAAGGAAGGAAGGAAGGAAGGAAGGAAGGAAGGAAGGAAAAAACCTGTGCCATCCAGTCAGTGCTTTTGTAGCTACCATGGTTATACTAAGGGATGTTGTAGAAAAGACCACAATGGTTTTTTGCATGGTGTTCCACTCAGGATGCTGTCCAATCACTGACAGCCAAAAAGTTGCCCATTATACTGGCAAACACTGTCACATTTCTTCTCAAGGACACTGTCCCCATCAGTGCCAAAAGGAATGTGTTTTGCTTCCCGATTCCGATCACTTTCACTTTCATGCGAATTCCCATCAGTTTATTTTGGGAAAACCCAAAAATCAACCTTTGATCCCTTGGCAACATCAGTTTGGCTCTTTGTCTAACATGGCTCCAGGGCATCTCCCTTGACACATGCCAGCTTCCTGTACCACATGAGTTTTGGGATTAAGGTTTATTAAATGCTAGTATTTTGCAACAGTTTCTAGCCTCATTTCTATCTGCAAAAAATATTCCTTGGCCCTATACAGACAACATAACCGGTAAATGGTGGCTGGTCTAAGCTCAGTCTTGGTTTGGAAAGATGCCATAACCCCAGCCCAGGGAGAACCACCATTAAACACTGGATTAGGAGCAGGGAGATCCATCTTCTAGTCCACTCTCAGCCCTTCAGTGGGTGACTTTGAGCCATTCTCAAGGTTGTTGTGAGGGGAAAGGAGAAGAGGGAGCACTGTGCATGTCATCCTGAACGTTTGAAGGGATGGAAATAAATAAATAAAAGACCAGGGGTGAAATTCAGCAGATTCTGGAGAACCGGTAGTGGAAATTTTGAGCAGTTTGAGCCTGAGTGGCGCTGCAGACTAATGCTACTGTTAAAAGTAGTATTTAGTTTCCAGCTGCCTGCAATTACTGCGAGTTCAATTCTCACCAGGCTCAAGGTTGACTCAGCCTTCCATGCTTTCTAAGGTGGGTAAAATGAGGACCCAGTTTGTGGGGGCAATAAGATGACTTTGTATAACGCAATGTAAGCTGCCCTGAGTCTCCGGAGAAGGGCGGCATATAAATTAAAAAAACCCCAAAAAAACTGGCAAATATCACCTCTGGCTGGCCATAGAGTGGGGTGGGAATGGGGATTTTGCAATATCCTTCCCCCAGGAGTGGGGAGGGAATGGGGATTTTGCAGTATCGTTCCTCTGGAGTGGGGTGGGAATGGAGATTTTGCAGTATCCTTCCCCTGCCATGCCCAATAAGCCACACCATGCCCAACAAGCCATGCCCACAGAACCGGTAGTAAAAATATTTGGAATTCACCACTGTAAAAAACATACACATTCTGAAACTACAATGAGTTGGAGGAGGATCAAACTGTGCGATGAAATGATGGTCTTTGGACATCAGACAGATGTCATATCTTATATAAGAGCCATTGAAAGCAGTATTGAATGGATGGAATTGAATACTGACTGATGACTTCTGAGTAACCCCAAAGCAGTAGGAACTCTTCCTGGGAGGGGTGTCCACCGGAGTGAGGGGCTGTGTCAAAATGGTGGATATGATGGAAGCCCCGCCCCTTTTGAACATATTTGAGATGCCCAAAGAGAGGATTCTCTTTCACTGTTGGGGCGGTCTGACTTTTTTGCCCTCCCTGCCGACGCCCTCTATTGTTTATTTTCTCATTAATTACTGTTGCCAAATGAAAACATTTCTAACTTATTTGCCATCAATTAATTGCTTCTTTTTCTTTTAAAAAAAACCTTTTATTTATGTTCACATTAAAAATACACCATTCACACTTCATCCCACTGATGGTTAACACTGGTCACAATTAAGGCACAAGGAAACAGGTATTTTTATATAAAAATGAAGAAACAGAAAAAGAATACAACAATTTGTAGATTTATGTCAAGTCAGTGAATTGTCAATAGGACAACATGTTTCACTAGAAACAGCTGCTGCTGAGACACACACAGCAGAGGCACGTTCTTTTAATGACAATGTAGTATAGCTTATAAATAAATAAACATTCATAATCAATGCAGGTGTCTTTTACTTTGTTTTCCTTATTAGAGTTCTCTCTTAAGTGATACTATGGCTTACAGGCACAATACAAGCTTTTTTTAAAAAAAGGCAAATAAAAATGGGGCTCAAAGGGGATGTCAGCCTCTTTTGATTCATAAACCTCATTGTGGGGGAGTCTGGAGGGGTCAAAAAAGTCAAGATGGCAGATGTGATGGAAGCCCTGCCATGCAGCCCCCAACCTCTTTGCAACCATTGCTACGGCTCATGAATTGATTTTTGCAGAAACAGTACTCAAAAAAATACAGAAAGGGGAGGTAAATACATATCAGGCATAAAATCATGATCCTATCTGCAATTCAGATTTAAAATTCAGTTGGCTGGCCCTCACCAGAAAGGGAAATAAATATGCACGCAGAAAATATACACACATAAACGGTTGCATATAAATAACAATATATAAATATCTGTGCACAAAAGATTTTCACATTATGCCTTCCCTTCCTGCTTCCTTATTGATCTAGCTTACTTCAATAAATAAACCTCATATAATATATAAGTTACTTAAATAGTTGGATAAATAGAAATAAAACCTTGGAATTTTTTTTTAAAGCCAGCAAGATTAACAATCGGAAACTGAAAATTTGAAGTGATTTAGACAGAACATGAATTCTGTGTCTGTTTTGGAATTTGGGAGTTCCACAAGGCTTCAGACAATTACATCCATCCCTCTCATCATTCTGCTCCTTTGCCCTGATCTGTCTTCCTCATATTTACTCTTCATATTAATGTAATAAAATAGAGCTGGCAGAGCTTGTCCTGCTCTATCTGAAGGCAAAACTTGGGCTTCTCAAGTCCTGATTTTGGTTCATTATGTTGAAGGGATCAGCTGACTCAATGTCATGTACCTGTTGAACATATTCGTAGTCCACGATCATGGGTTCAAGAGGAATCTTGTTTATTAAAGGTAGGAACTGGGAGAAAGGGGGCAGCTGACGGCTTTGGGCCAAATTCTCCATCAAGCTGAGGCTCACGGGAAGATTGTAAGCTTCTGAATAGTACACGTTGTAGCCATCTCGAAGTACCATCTCGCGGAAGTTACAGGCCTCTTCTGAGTACAACAGCTGCAAAGGGAAGAGATTATTAAGTCTTCAAGAATGCAGAGCCTTTACAGACAGCCAAGAATAAAGAAGCAAAAACAACTGAATTTCATTTCATTTACCTTCGATGAGGCTAGGCTTAAAGTTAGTTTATTGTTATCTTGCTCCTATAGTTCATACATTCCTACAGTATGTGTTAAATTCTCTCGTGTCACATTAAAAAATACAATCAAGCAGCAAATGTTAGGGGCAGTGGTGAAATTCAATTTTTTTTACTACCATTTCTGTGGGTATGGCTTGGTGGGTGTGGCAGAGGAAGGATACTGCAAAATCTCCATTCCCACCCCACTCCAGGGGAAGGATACTGCAAAATTTCCATTCCCTCCCCACTCCTGGGGGAAGGAAATTGCAAAATCTCCATTCCCACTCCACTCTGGGGCCAGCCAGAGGTGGCATTTGCTGGTTCTCTGAACTACGCAAAATTTCTGCTACCAGTTCTCCAGAACCAGTCAGAACCTGCTGAATTTCACCCCTGGTTAGGGGGCCACTGAAGGCCACATCAGATTTTGGATATCAGCAACTATTTGACATTACAACAGACTCTAAAAATGGGACTTTTGACCCTGTTCCAATTCCACCTCTTCCGCAGTCACATGATTGCAATTGGGCATTTGGCAACTAGCCTGCATTTAAGTATGGTGTTTGGCAAAAACTGGCCCACAGCGAACAGGGTTCGCTTAACAACTGCTGCAAAAAAGGACATCAAATCAGGTCCAGTCACACAGTGACCTGCTTTATGACTGTCATTATATATGATGTTAATTGCAGGCTCTATTACGGGTGTAACTCTAGGACATGGATGTCAAGCTTGATCAGGTCATGTGACATATCACGACGTATCGTGACGTTTTTTGCCTTTGCGGAGCTGGGATGGGGGTGGCCTGCGCGTGACGCATCTGGCCCCTGGGCCACCAGTTTGACATCCCTGCTCTAGGACTACCTATTGCCAGGAGATTGTACAACAATTATCTATGCAAATTGAGCATAGAATCAACGGTGTAGAATCATACCAAGTTGGTAAGCCTGAGGGAAAAATTTTATCCAATCTTCTGCCATCATCTCTGTTATATTATTTCTTGTAGCTTCAGTTACCCATGTACTTCCTACTGTTGCATTTTAAGCTAAGGCAATAATTTCCTTAAGTAATCTTTTCCACTGTCAGACAATTCTTATCACCAAGAACTTTCTCGTAGCATCTAGTCAAACCTGGCTGTGCACAATCTTCGCCTACGGAATCAACTCAGAGACATTGAAGGTCATATAATCCATAGGTATACATAGTCCTCAACTTACAACCACTATTGAGCCCAAAATTTCTGTTGTTAAGTGAGACATATTTTAAGTGAATTTTGCCCCATTTTACAAACCTTCTTGCCACAATTGTACGTGCATCACTGCAGTTGATAAATTAGTAACCCGGTTGTTAAGTGAATCTGGCTTCCCCATTGACTTTGCTTGTCAGAAGGTCATAAAAGTGGATCACATGACCTTGGGACATAGCAATGGTCATAAAGATGAACCAGTTGCCAAGCATCTGAATTTTGATCACAGGAACATGGGGATGCTGCAAAGTAATAACTTTGAAAAACAGTCTTAAGTCACATTTTTCAGTCCCGTTGTAACTATGAATGGTCATTAAACAAACTGCTGTAAGGACTACCTGTAATTCAGCCCTATATACATTGCTGTACCTAAACTAGGCATTCAAACTACACCAAAATATAAATTGATTCCAGGTAAAGAAATGTGATTTTCACTGCTCAGGGGTTAATAGTGAATATAGTGTTGTATGATCAACAAATGTGCAATTTCTCCACTCAGGCTCAGAATTTGGCTTGGACTCTGCAGTGTTAACATCTTTACCATTTGTTTATTTGCAACGTTTATATCCTGAGCATCTGCCAAAAGTTTCTATTTCTATGCACTGCGGTCAACTTGTTGCAGCATACAAGTTCAAATTTCAGAAGTCAAAAAAGTCGGATTGCAATTTGCAACCTGTATTACTTATCCCCTTCGTTTTCATAGACACAACGATTCAAAATAAAAAAAATATTTGTTTTTAAATTGTTTTTCTCCCTTCACAAAGTATTTCTGTTTCACTGGCCCAGTAATTAAATGCTTAACTCAAAAACACACTTCCCTTGAAAGGAGTGTTTTTACCTTGCTCTAGTAGCATGCTAGAAAACCCATGACCTGTTGGGTCATTGTTTCAGAGATAAATCTTTTGAAGACGCCTCAATATTTTCAACAATGACAGACTTTCTAATAATATATTTGAAAAGTTCTTAAAAATCCAGGTGGGTATTCAGTGTTGCATCTCCCTCAAAGGAGCCCACGCTGAACTGTAGAACACAGTCAAACATCAACACAGGAAAAGTTTTATGACATTTTGCATGATATCATAAAATGCTTCATGATAATTTTTAGATCTTAAAATGTTTTTTTTTTAATTTCCAAATTTCAGTTTCACAGGAGTCATGAATCCCAAACTTTGGACACATTCTAAAAGTTAGCCCATTTGAGATATCTCAGTTGAAAAAGTTTTACTGTATGATGTATTATTTCACCCAGTGAAAGGTTATAGAACGAGAGTTTTATTCTATATAGATGCAGGTATTCCTTGACTTACAACCATTCATTTAGTGACCATTCAAAATTACAACGACACTCAAAAGTGACTTACAATTATTCCTCACATTTACGACCATCACCACATTCCCATGATCATGAGATGTAAACAAATACCTTGCTTAACAACTGAAATGCTGATCTCTATTGTGGTTGTAATTCGAGGCACTACCTGTAATACACATGCCAGAGTATATGAAGGACCCCTTTTTCCTGGTTATTATATAAGACATAGTATACTGTATGTCTCAGTTTTTATTTCTATTTAATTTCTTTTTTATATTGTGTTTCAACTGTATTAATTACTTTTATGAATCACCGGTCAGAGTCACTGATTTTAGATAGACAGCTATGCAAACTGAATGAATAAATGAATATAGGGGACTGCAAACATAAACGCTGCGATGACTTTAAAAAGAAGACAGATAGCTTTTTAATGGATGTCACCACATTTTAGTTTGTTCTTAAAACTGTAGGCTGTTTATTATGATTTCAGAATATATCCACTAGACTATTAAGTGCTTGAGTGTTCTGAATGGCAGACTTAAAACTGTTGCCATATAATGTGTGAGATGATCCCCAAAAATGCATATTTTGGAAATGGGTGAACTCATAATAAGACAGGTGGATCTTTCAATATATAACTTTATTTTACTCCATTGATCCTTCGCTTTAAACCAGTGTTTCTTCATTGGAAATTCCCAGATATGTGGACTTCAACTCCCAGAATTCTCCAACCAGCATGCTGGCTGGAGAATTCTGGGAGGAAGTCCACACATCCGAAAGCTCCCAAGATTGAGAAACACTGCTCTCAACACAGAGACATAACTCAGATAATTATACTTACTGAGCCATATAGATGTCCTTCAGAATCCATGCAAAGAAATCTAGAGGTTTTCTTAGCCAATATACGAACGACCCCCAATTTTACTGCTTTGATTTCCATCAAACCTGCAGATTGGTGGGGGAAAGAATGAAAATTACTTGTGAAAAAGGAGAACTCTTTAGAATGGTTATAACTCTTAAGAGCCATCAACCTCTTCAGATCCTCTTCAGTCTTGATTTGTAACATCTGTAGAGTATAGCATAATCTGTGGGAGGCCATCAGAACACCTTCTACGGTTCCTGTTTCTACTACCTGTTTTACTCTGAAAGTTTAGTGTGACCATCTGCAGCAGAGGACAAAGTTAACATTTGTTTTATAGATAACACATGTGTTAAGAAGCTACGTGCTCTAAAATGTCCTCTTCTGAAAAAAAACATATTTCATGATCTACTACCAGATTCTTCCCCAAAGAACCTAGCTGACTGTTCCCCAATTCCACATATAACTCTGGAAAAACTCCTCTGTAGGAATCCAGAGTGATTCATTTCCCAAATACTCACTGAAGTGGTTCTGGTATTTGGAGCCACGCACTGTGCCATCTGAGAAGATCTCCAGGTGGAGGTTGATCCGTTCATTGGCTGTGTAGAGATGGCGAAGCCGGACTTGTCCATCGAACTGGTACAGAGGGTTGGAATTTGGCACTGGAGAGGCCACAGTCCTGGAGACCAATGCAGCCCAGAAAAGCAGGTTAATGGGAAGCAGGAAATAACCATTGCATTGGAGAAGAATTGAAATGGACAGCATGGCTCAAGGATGGCTGATCCAGGCAAAATGTAGTTCTGGGATGGCAAAGATAGTCTTGCCCTCAGAAGAAATTCAAGGAGGAACGCAAGGTTCGAGGTCTTAGCCTAGTTTCGCCAGTCACTGGATTCTATTGTTTTGAGGGAAGACTATAGAGAATTCTAGATTCCTGCCCTTATTGGTCTCGCTCAGGAATTATGTCCAGAATTCACAAAGAAATGCAGTCTAGAGCTTCTGTAGGTTGTTATTCTTGGGATGGGAGCTGGGGAATCTAGTAAACTTCCAGTCACCCAATCAATGGAAATAGTCAGAATAAGGAGAGTGTCTTCCTTCTTTCTCTGTCTTGTGCCAAGTTTGCTCCAAATCAGCGAACTCACCAATATATATACACACACGCTCTACAACAGAGGTAAACGACCTTCCCCTTGACTTTTGCCTTGCCTACAACTCTCCGCCCACTTCCATTTCCCCACACACTCAATAGGTTCCCCAAGGGTGAGTCACGGGGTGCCTCTTGCTCCTACTGCTCCTAACATGGGGTCACGAGGATGCCAAAGTCTAAATATTATCATTCTGCAGCTGCTTTCAAGCTACCGACAGGAAAGGATGATGTAACTTAGGGAACAGAAGAAAATAATGGCCAGAAGGAGGGGGAGAGAAGAAAGGGGAGGGAGATGATGGAAAGGCTATGATTGCCTCAGCATCCTGGAACCGCTCTCTGACTTATCCAACCTGTCCTGTGATTCTATTAATATGTGTGTCTCTTGACTATTTATGCTCTGGACTCAAGCAGTTGTCAGCTGTAGATGCAACCATACAGTCATGCTCTGTCTCTGTGTAACTCTCACAGCCCTTATCCTGCAGAAAGAGATCATGTGCTTCAGATGCCAAAGACCCCTGGTTCAGTTCCTGAACATCCAGAGGTTCTGAGCAGAGCACAGATCCTGCTGCAAACTCTGGGAAGCAGTAGCAGTAGCATTTAGCACTTAGGCTTATATACCATTTCATAAGGTTTTAAAGCCCTCTCTAAGCAGTTTACAATGTCAGTATATTGCCTCCAACAATCTGGATCTTCATTCTACTGACCTCGGAAGGATGAAAGTCTGAGTCAACCTTAAGCCAGTCAGGATCGAACTGCTGACAGTGGGCAGAGTCAGCCTGAAATATGGCATTGTAACCACTGTGCCACCACGGCTCCACCTGGAGAAGCCGGTTACTATAGACAGTGGTAGGTAGGTCAGAATCTACTGGTGGATCTCAAGTTGTTGATCATTTAGAGGTTCTGATCCTTAGATTGTGTCCCCACCTGAAGCTAACTTTGATACAAAGAGATCCTGAGAAATGAAAGAAAGAAGAAATAATGAAGTGGCTTCAGATATTCATCACAGCAGTTATAAGTAGAAATATACATCATCTACTCTTCTTTCTATAACATATCCTACCTAATCATCCAAACCATAAATCACATTTTTCATTTTTATGGAAAAAGTCCATAACAGGCTTCCAGTCACCAATAAATGTAGGTTATGATTTTTCTCTAAACAAAGAAGTCAATTTATCCATTTCAGCAAAATCTATCAAATTCACCAACCATTCCTCCATAATGGGTGGTGTCAAATCTTGCCATCTTTGTGCATATAGTAATCCCTCCTCAGTAACCATATTGAAATAAATATTATTCCCTCTGTTTATTCTGAGATTTTGCTGGGCAATCTCAAAGTACAGAATACCATTTAGAGCCACTGTTAGCGGGATGGAAGTGTCCTCAGTGTAGCACAGAATATGACATAAATGGACCCACGATGGCAATTTGATTTTAAAACCTTAAATGGATCTGGGTATCTAGAGATTGCCTTTCCCAGACAGATTTTTCTCACCTCCTCTGGACAGCTACCAAGCTCCTAAGAACTCCCATTATTACTGCTCTATAATAGTATATAAACAGCAGAAAAAGAACTAAGCAATAGTCATAATGAAGGATCAATGTTTTTCTAAATTCCTTTAAAGTTTTTATCTGAGGAATCATCCTGGTTTGCTGGGGATTTTAAAAATGTATATGTACATATACCTTAGTCACTTCCTGTTTGGATTATTGCAATGCGCTTTATGTGGTCCTTAAAGACCACTCAGAAGCGCCAACTAGTCCAGAATGCAGCAGCACACAGACAGCAATGGTTATACCACTCAATTACATCGATGTTGTGCAATCCGTATTGATTCCCAGTTTTCTTCTGGGTCCAATTCTGAGGAAGATGCTGGTTATCACTTTTAAAGCTCTACATAGCACAAGACCTGGTTATTTTATTTGTGGGACTGTCTTGCCCTAAGAATATCCACCCATCCCACTAGATCTGGTAAGGGAGTGTTAGAAATATATAGCACCACAGAACAAACAAAGAGTACAGTCACCATGTGCTTTACTGCTCAACTGTTTTAACTGTAACAGAAAACTGGAAACTCTACTCAGAACAAAAGGAACCCTAGATTATAAACATAGATGCAAACTAAACATTGCCATCTACTGGCTGAATAATTCTGTAGTTGTTGCAATACAAAAATACATTGTTGTTGCAATATAATTACATTCTAACATGTATTCCAGCAGGTAGGCATGCTCTGGGTCCCTTCCCTGAAATTCTGTAATCTGGTGAGACCACAAAAGCAGGCAGTGGTGAAATCCATTTTTTTTTACTACTGGTTCTGTGGATGAGGCTTGGGGGGCATGGTGTGGCTTGGTGGGTGTGGCAAGGGAAGGATACTGCAAAATTTCCATTCCCACCCAACTCCAGGGAAAGGATATTGCAAAATCTCCATTCCCACTCCATTCTGGGGCCAGCCAGACGTGGTATTTGCTGGTTCTCCAAACTGCTCAAAATTTCTGCTACCGGTTCTCCAGAACCTGTCAGAACCTGCTGGATTTCACCCCTGAAAGCGGGACTTTTCCGTGGCTGCCTCTACCTACCCTCTCCATGGTGATTTTGCAGGCTCCCCCTTTTTAGCTTTTAGGCCTGGCTTGAGGAGGAGATGAAGGCAACAATCCTCAAGACTGCAGGATTTTCCAAAACAATAATGGAAAATTAGTTATTTTCCTCATAATTGGCAATATAATCCTATCTGCAGACTATACTGTATTTTTAAAGATCTCTAGATGGTTAACATCAGAAATGTATTCATCAGATGAAGAATATTTATTTTTATATGCGGAACCCATGGCCTACTTATGCCATGCATTTTCTTCAAATTAAAAAACAGCTAATATTTCCTTAAGAAATACCACATAGCTACGGCAATGAGCATACGCAAGCTGTATGTAATAGAGACAGAATAACAAAGGCCTGGAATAATTTCATGGCTGTGATTGATATTTCCTAGGAATTAGCAAAAGGTTAGTTCTGTATACAACGAATGTTTCTGAATCTGTAAAAGGAAAAGTGTGTATGTTTTTGTGTATGTGATGCACAAAGTAGAAAGGAGAAAACGCACTTCTTCCTAAAGTTTATTTATAATTCTCAGCTGCACATGAGGGGGAAAGATCAAGGAAATTAATCAGGAATGGCCCCTTCGGGCCATTTGCTACTGGCATGAGGTCAGCAAATGTTGCGATCCTTATTTAGAGTGTAGAGGATATTTATTTATTTATTATTTAAATTTTTATACCGCCCTTCTCCCGAGGGACTCAGGGCGGTGCACAGCCACAATAAAACAACATATCTCCATAAAATTTAAAAACAATTTAGAACATATTAAATAATTTGGCCCTTATATTAAAAAACTAAAACACCCATTAAAATTCGTTTTTTTAAGTCAGCCCAGCCTGTTGAAACAGTAAAGTCTTAAGGGCACGGCGAAAGGTACGTAGGTCGGGAATCATACGTATCTCCGGGGGCAATTCATTCCAGAGGGCAGGTGCCCCCACAGAGAAGGCTCTTCCCCTGGGAGTTGCCAGTCGACATTGTTTGATATATTAAGGACAGGGTTTGGTGAATTCCCCTAGTTTTATTTTTCTCCCCTCCTATTGGCAGCCAGTGGGAAAACATCAACCAATTACTGATGAGAGATGGGACCTGAAGAAGAAGCAGGTTTTTACAAATGGCGAGAGGAGTAGGCTTAGCCACCTATTAAAACTTGCTCCAGCTAGCTTGGAATAGTGGTTAAGACGCCAGGCTTGAAACTAGAAGAATGTGAGTTGGGTGATCAGCTGGGGGACCATAGGCCAGTCATTCTCTTTCAGCCCTAGGAAGAAGGCAAGGGAAAACCATTTCCAAAATCTTGCCAAGAACAATGGAGAAACTTAGTCAGAAAGCTACCAGAAGTCAACATGGATGTGCCTACACACACACGTATAGTAGTATGGCATGAATATTTCATGTAAATACTTCAAAGAGACCCCAACTATCAGCTGTTCCCGGATACAGGTAGTCCTTGACTGAGGATCACAATTGAGCTCAAAATTTCCGTTGCTAATTGAGACAGTTGTTAAGTGCGCTTTGCCTCATTTTATGACCTTTCTTGCCACAATTGTTAAGCGAATTGCTGCGGTTGTTAAAACTAATAGCACAGTTGTTAAGTGAATCTGGCTTCCCCGTTGACTTTGCTTGTCAGAAGTTTGCAAAAGGGGATCACATGACCCCAGGACACTGCAACCGTCACAAATGTGAGTCAGATGCCAAGTATCTGAATCTTGATCATGTGACCATGGGGATGCTGCAAGGGTCTTAAGTGTGAAAAAGAATGTGAACCAGTGGTGAAATCCTAATTTTTTTTACTACTGGTTCTGTGGGCATGGCTTGGTGGGTGTGGTGTGGCTTGGTGGGCGTGGCTTGGTGGGTGTGGCAGGGGAAGGATACTGCAAAATCCCCATTCCCTCCCCACTCCTGGGGGAAGGATACTGCAAAATCTCCATTCCCACCCCACTCTGGGGCCAGCCATAGGTGGCATTTGCCAGTTCTCTAAGCTATTCAAAATTTCCGCTACTGGTTCTCCAAACTGCTCAAAATTTCCGCTACCGATTCTCCAGAACCTGTCAGAACCTGTTGGATTTCACCCCTGGTGTGAAGTCACTTTTTCCACTGCCATTGTAATTTTTTTATATATATAAAAAGTTTTTTTTATTTTTTAAAAACAAAAACAAAACATAAAAACATTATCATTCCAAACAGTTACAGACAGCATGTCGGTCGGTGATATTTTTTGTGCTCCTCCTCTCTTCCATTTATCACTAAACATGCTAGTTTATTTCCAAAAATTTCAACATCCATTTAATTCATAATTATCTCCAATCCTTATTCTCTATCCATTGATAAAATAAATCCCATATCAAATAATATTGTCTGTCTTCCTGCTCTCTTATTTCAAATGTCAGTTTACTCATTTCAGCACACTCCATCATTTTCTTGATCATTTCTTCCATCATTAGGTAACTTTTCTCCTTTCCAGTTTTTAGCAAATATAATTCTGGCTGCAGTTAAAAGATTCACCATTAAATATTGCAATTCTTTGTTATATGTCTCTGGTACGATCCCTAATAAAAATATCTCTGGTTTAAAGTTAATATATCTCTTTATCATTTTTTCCAACCACATGTGTATCTTAATCCAATATCTCCTTGCTTCTGTGCATGACCATTACATGTGGTAATAAGATCCTGGGGTCTGATGACATTTCCAACACTTCTCTGATTTATTCTGGAACATTCTGGCTATCCTTGTCGGGGGTAAACAGTGCCAATGTAACTTTGAACGGTCACTAAACGAACAGTTTGTAAGTCGAGGACTACCTGTAGTGCCTCAAAGCTCTCCCCTGTAAATAGATCTACTTCAAAACCCTTGTGTCACACCAGAGCTGAGTATGGAACTCCTTCTGGGCTACAGGAATGCCATTCCCATCATTTGGGGTGATGCATTTGGAGTGTTATATTTCCATTATTAAGTCACAATAAGTATGAGGCAGAGAGGAATGCATTTCTTTCCCGCAATGCTCAGAAAAGTTGGAATTATACAAGACTGGCACTGATACAAGATTATCCAGGAATGCCATTCCCAGCAGCCTAGATAGCCTTTTTTAACATTTCTAAGAAATAATTCTCATTAGGCATAAGATCTGCGGCCTTTAATTAATCTTTCTATAAGAATGATAGGGAAGTTGTGAAATAATTATACATTTGGGATAATTCTCTTTCCTTGAGAAATGTTGCTATTTCATGGCAACTCAAAAGAAAAAAGGAAGGAAAGAAGCCAAACATTGGATATTCAGTACAAAAATTTGCTGGCAGTGAGTTGCTTAGATTTTTCCCCTAAGACAAGTGATGTTAGCATCGTCCTTTTTTTCTCTCCCGTATATTAAATCTCCATTGACCACTCTGTCCATGTATGGGTAGAGAATGTTTTGCATAGGGAAATATATAAAATATGTGGACAATCTCTGGGCCAACAGCTACATACATCCCACCCTCAGAACTCTTTTTCTGCTTCCACACTCCTTTGGAGTGGACTGATCCAAAGATTTTCTTCTGACTCTTTTTATCCATTGCTCTTTTCATTCCCCCCCCTCCCCCAATCCATTTTGGAGAATAAAGGAGGTGGCTAAAGCTTTTACAGAAATACCTGTGGCTGCTGATGTTATCCATTCCATTGTGTCTGACTGTTGATGGTTCTACGGACCAGGTCTCTCCATATCTTCCAATCTTGTTGTCAACTCGCAAAGCATCCCTAGCCTGCTCTCGAGTTGCCATAGGCCAGGGTGGATGGGAAACCAGCAAAATGGCACAGCAGTCAAAGACAGATGCACATCCCACGCTTATCTCTCTCAAGGCTGTATCCCAGGGCTACCTACAGCAGCCGAGGAGAGTGACCTCTACAATCCCCGAAATTGCTCCATTGGCAAATGTGAGTGATGACACACCCTGGGGGGAAGGGGGAACAAGGTCATAATTGGAGCGTAAATTATGTAGGGTCAGAGCTGGCTTCACTTGGGAATGTGTGGACATGAAGCTCCTAATAAATAACTGGATTTCTTTTGAAACTTGGCTCAAGACCCATGATTTAATTAGAGCATCCATTGGAACCCTGACCCTTGCACTGTTTCTTTGAGCTTTTCTATGTTGTGGCTGGAGTCAGCTTTGATGGTGTCCAATCACTGTGTTCCTTAATGGCCTAGTTTCCTTTTACCGCCAACCTTCCAGAAGCACCTATTTGGTGCCATAAAACTCCTGCAAATCCAGGCTATTGGGTTGATGTTACAATAATACCAACTATATCTTCAGGGAGCCCCCATTTCTTGCACATGGGAGATGCAACTAAAAGTTTGCCACTCTTACTTGTCCTCCAGATCAGTGTTAACCTTGGCAACCTTAAGATATGTGGTTTCAAGTCCCAGAATTCCCCAGTCAGTAAATTTGAGAAACTCTGCTGTACTGTAGATAAAGCTGGACCATGAAGCGCAATTGGTGAGCTTGGCCAATAGTGAGCGATGCAAATAATTTTAGTTATCCAATGTGTGAAGGGCGCCAAGTACCCCCATCCCTGTTTGAAAACTGTGCCAAATTTTTAAGACTGACATTAAACAATGGTAAATTGCTGCCTTCTTAAATATTCTGAGAGCTATGCTGTCTTTGATATCTAAGTAGGCTCCCCTTAACAACATATACAGTAGTCCTAAACTTACAACCATTTGTTTAGTGACCATTCAAAATTACAACAGCACTGAAAAAAATGACTTGTGACCCTTTTTCATACTTACAACTGTTGCAGCATCCCCTGTGGTCACATGATCAAAATTTGGATGTTTGGCAACTAGCTCATATTTATGACGGCTGAAGTGTCCCAGGGTCATGTGATCACTTTTTGCAACCTTCTGACAAGCAAAGTCAATGGGGAAGCTAGATTCACTTAACAACTAAGTGACTAATTTAACAACTGCACTGATTCACTTAACAACAGAGGCAAAAAAGGCAGTAAAATGGGGCAAAACTCACTTAACAACTATCTCGCTTAGCAATGGAAATTTTGGGCTCAGTTATGGTCGTAAGCTGAGGACTACCTGTATTTGGAAAGGTAATTTTGAGCTTACTCATGGCATAGAAATGATATATTTCCCAGAGGACAGAATTTGGAAATCTGAGATACACTTATCAAAGGATGCCATTGACCACAACAGGGACTGTAATGCTGTTAGTTAATGATAACCAACTTCCTTCGCTTTCTCCCAGTCCTTGAGTCGGTACAGGAAACACACTCACATTGCTTAGTACTTAGTCAGTTTCTGTTTCCCAGTTTGGTTAGTGATGGAGGTCTTGTTTCTTTCCCTTGTTTCTCTCTTGTGAAATTTTGCTCTACAGTACTGCAATTCAGAAGAAACAAGGGGGGAAAAAAAGGAAATGAGTAAGAATCAGGGGGGGGGGGAAAGGATACGCAGGAGCTGACAATGATGTGCAAGAATTTTGTGTTACTTCCAGATGACAAAGTAATTGCCTAATGATTCTACCTCCTCCATCGTTCACTGGCTCTCATCTGTGATCCCTTGTCTTCTGACAATATCTTCCATTGTTTCATTTTCCAAAGATAATTTGTTAAGGAGTTTAGAGGGGGAGGGAGAATGAAAGAAGACGAGCTACATACTGTACAGTAATCCTTTTAACAAGCATATGGATCTATATGGATCACTTGGTTGAAAAGAAGAATGAATGAAGAACGACATTTTCAGAATTAAATGCTCCCCTGTATGAAGAAATAGCATTCGTGAGTGTAAAATAGTGCTGACGTAAGCAGTACAAGTAGTAGTCTACTTACAACAGTTCATTTAATGAACTAATTTAATTTAATTTTCAAAGTAACTACTACGGCACTGAAAAAAGTGACTACTGACTGTTTTTCACACTTAAGATCCTTGCAGTTACGTGATCAAAATTCAGATGCTTGGCATCTGACTCATATTTATGACAGTCGTAGTGACCCAGGGTCACATGACGTCCTTTTGCAAGCCTTCTGACGAGCAAAGTCAATGGGGAAGCCAGATTCACTTAACAACCTTGTTACTAGCTTAACAACTGCAGTGATTCACTTAACAACAGTGTCAAGAAAGATCATAAAATGGGGCAAAACTGACTTAACAAATGTCTCGCTTAACAACAGAAATGTTGGGCTCAATTGTGGTCATAAGGGCCACATAAGGTATAGGGGCAATTTAAATCAGCCTTGTATTTAACACGCCTCTTGATACTCAGGCGTGTATCAAGATTTTGTGCAGGTAAATGCATGCAATTCCATACAAGCCAGAGATTAGGCTGGCAAAGGAGGGGAATTGGCTTCCATGCTAGGCAGAGAAGAATGAAAACTTGTCCTTTGCAATTAGCACATGTTGGAAGAAAAATCCAAACCCAGCTTGGAACTGAACCTGTTCAGTTTGGAACAGGTTCAGTTCCAAACTGGAAGAAAGACACTGGAATCATGGAGGCTGATTGAAAAGAAAAGTTTATTGATGAAGCAGAACTACCAATCACATGTGATTTTGGGCAGCTGACCAAATGGTTGAATGAGTGGCTGGATCTTAAAGGTTTCTGTGACTTTGAAGTTTGGACTATTCTGGGGGTGGTGCAATGAAGGAGCTTGTTTTCTGAAAAGGTGTTCGGCAATTCCTATTGTGGCTAATGGCTTTTGTCCCATGCTGGATTTTGGGTGAGGGACTGCTTTCTAATCCTACCATTCTGCCTTTGTTAGCTGTCAATTTTTGCTGCAAGGAATTTCAAAATATCCTGTCTTGAATGGATTTCTTCCTGCAGTATTTGCTTTGCTTATGAATAGTTTAGTTTAGTTTATTTCCAATTTATATACCGTCCTTCTCCCTGAGGACTCAGGGCGGTGTACAGCCAGAAATAAAAACATGAAATGCAAATATTAAAAACAATTAAAATATATATAAATTTGGCCCCAAAATTTAAAACTAACAAACCAATTAAAATATTTAAAATTTCTTCTTAAGCCATAGTGCTATCTAGATACTTGCCTTCTTTCAATAAGCTCTTTATCTCTTAAGTGCTGGCATCTGAGGTGAGCTATTAGGAAAGACTGGGGGGTTGCTTTCTGCACGTGAATTTGTCTTTACATGTCTCGGATTTTTCTTATCTTCACCTGCAAATGGGCCAGCAGCTGAACTATTTCATGACTTCCTGCCGTGAATAAAAACGATTCATTCATTGTGGTTAGAGCTAGGCAGGAGATCCCCCTTACTTCTAAACATTAGACTTTAACCTCTATAGCATAGCAATTCTCAACTTTGCAGCATTGTAATGCAACTGCCACACTAAGAAACAGTATGGTTTAATGATATATACCAGTGATGGCTAACCTTTTTGCCATCGTGTGCCAAAACTGGGGGGAGCGCGGTGGGGTCACAAGCACACGTGCCCACATCCCTAATTCTATGCGCCTCACCCCCCCTGTGCTCCCCCCGCTTTTGGCACGTGATGGCACAGTAGGCCCGTTTTTTGCTCTCCCCAGGCTCCAGAGCCTTTCTAGGAGCCTGGGGAGGACAAAAATGGCCTCCCCCTTCTTCAGAGGCTCTCTGGAGGCCAGGAACAGTGTGTTTCCTGACTTCTTGTGGGCCCAGAAGGACCGAAAATCAGCTGGCTGGCGCATGCATGCGTGCCGGAGCTGAGCTTGCGTGCCCACCGATATGGCTCCGCGTGCCACCTGTGGCACCCGTGCCATAGGTTCACCATCACGGATATATACTTTGGCACAAAGACAGCTGAGGGACTTTGGGCCAGTCTGTCTTTCTCAGCCCTAGGAAAGCAAGGAATGGCAAGCTGCCTCTGAAAAATCTTGCCAAGAAAACTGCAAGGACTTGTCCAGGCAATTGCCAAAAAATAAAAAATGGACTTATAGGCACAAAAAACGAAATTGAACCTTTGCAGAAAAGAGTTCAACACAGAAAGCTAATTTGGTTGTTTTTGGTTAGGCATCAACTGAGAAACCTGTGATCCAACCTGCTCTGGTGGGGACATCTACCAGTTGCCACCTCTTTTCTTCTCTGTTTATGCGGTGATAACATAGATGCCCTTAGCTGTCTTTCCAGAGTTGAAATACATTATGGAAATGAAGTAGCCATTCTCCTGGAAGGCAGTTGCTTGAAAGTGACGCTGACGTATGCATTCCCCTTGTCTTACCAATGGATAATGTGTATTGTTTTATTTTGCCAATTTCCCTTGTTTATTTACCCACCACTGAAAGAGGTTATTCTTTGCCTCCCCTTGCAGTCTTGTCACAAAGCTGAGATCTGAGAATGGCACAAATAGCTTTGGAAAAGTAAACTGAATAAAACCAGTGGCAGCAAAAGAACCATTTGAAAAAGAAAAGAAATAAAATCGCAGAGGTGGGGTCTAAAACAACTCACCATGGCCAACTCCAGTGGTGGGTTTCAAAAAGTTTTACTACCAGTTCTGTGGGTGTGGCTTGGTGGGCATGGCGGAGGAAGGTTACTGCAAAATCCCCATTTCCTCCCGATCAGCTGGGACTTGAGAGGCAGAGAATAGATGATGGCGGGGCCAGTCAGAGTTTTTACTACCGGTTCTCCAAACTACTCAAAATTTCCGCTACCGGTTCTCCAGAACTGGTCAGAACCTGCTGAAAGCCACCTCTGGCCAACTCGGTGCTGTCAACTTGTGTGGCCAACTCACCCAGGGGTGAAACCGGGTTCGGACCGGCTCGGGTGAATAGGTAGCGATGGCGATGGGCAGTTCGGAGAACTGGTAGCAAAAATCCTTGCCCCCACCCCCCATGCCCAGCTGAGCCACACGATCATCAGAGCCTTTTTTTCCTTTTAAATGGCTCTGACAAGCCAAGCTCTGACAATCCCAGCTCTGATGATCGCCAGAGCCTTTTGAAAGCATTTTTTAACATGGTTTTACATGTAAAAAATGGTATTAAAAGTTAAAAAAAAAAATTGGCCACGCCCACCCAGTCACATTAAACCCCCACCACCACCAAGCCACGCCCACAGAACCGGCAGTAACGAATTTTAGATTTCACCCCTAAACTCGCCGCAGGACAACTCAGAGAGAAGAGTTATACTAATGTAGAAGAAATGGTGGAATAGAATCATTAAAGAAAAGCCGCAAAGGAAGGACAGAATGAAATGTGAATGACAAAAAATAAAATAAGTATTTAATTACTTTAAACAATTAAATGGAATTATTGAATTGTCCCACCGTGAGTTGCCCCACGGACAGTTGTCCATAGTGAATTGACTATAGTGAGTTGGCTATGGCGAGTTGTCTCATTCCGCAGAGGTGAATTGTAAATACATTTCTTCAATGTATTCCACTGTTGGCCTAAGAACAGGAAGAAAGGTGATTGGGCAGATTTTTCCAGGACCCTAATTGCATAAATCTGGTGCCCCCGCAGGAAAGACTCTGTCCAAAAGATTATTTTAGTTCATCTAAATAATTGTACATAAGCCTATTGCTTCTTTAAGTGTAGAGCAGTGGTTCTCAACCTGTGGATCGGGACCCCTTTGGGGGTCGAACGACCCTTTCACAGGAGTCGCCTAAGACCAGCGGAAAACACATATTTTCAATGGTCTTAGGAATAATTTTATGGTTGGGGGGTTACCACAACATGAGGAACTGTATTAAAGGATCGCAGCATTAGGAAAGTTGACACCCACTGGTGTAGAGGTTAAGGCACAAGTCTGGAAACCAGGAGACAGTGAGTTCTAGCCCTGCTTTGGACACAAAGCCAGCTGCGTGACTTGGGACCACTCATTTTCTCTCAGTCCTAGGAAGAAGACAAACTGCTTCTGAAAAACCTTGCCAAAAAAATACAGTTGTCAGGAGTCAACACTGACTGGAAGGAATACCCTCCCTCCCCAAAAACCCCTTTGCCCACCTGATTTGCACAGACAAATCAAAGAGCAAAACCCAGAACACCTATCGAGAGTTCTTGCACTGTGTCAACATGAGACTGATAAGATTTTAAACAATTGCAGCCCCCTCTAAGTGGCTCTTGACCCTCCTGGAGCTTCCAATCCGTCAACCGAACATCCAAGTTCTAAGTTTAGAGAGACAATAGAGAAACACCTGACCTGATTCTAATTTAATCCTGCTTACTCCTTCAGACTAAATTGAGAAACCCTGTGAGTTCTCTCCGGTTTATCTTGCGTTCCCCTTAACCAATAGACCATGCTTCCTTCAGGCCAGAGGGCTGCTTTATTTCAAAATGAACGGATATGACTCTTAAGGAAGAAACTGATCTCAACCTCATGGCATCCCAGTGACTTCAGCAGAGTACCAATCACGTCACGTCAAGAATTGTGTTATATTTATTTGTACCCAAACAATGCACTTGAAATTAATGGGCTATGCCAGTAATAATTTTACAGGCCAGGAACGTTTGCAACTTCTGTCAGATGAGTTTAGAGAAAGTGAAGTGTACAACTAGTTACCTCTAGGAAACGCCTATCGTCTAAACATGCTTGGAAATGTATGAATTGGAAGGACATCATGAGATGGAAACTGTTTCCTTTCTGGGAAGTGCAATCGCTAATCCAGGAAAGGTGGTGTCTGGTTCCCAGGCCAAGGGAAAGGCAAAATTTAGGGAGTAAATTGTGGCTAAGGATGTGAGCTGTCATCCAGTCCTTAGCCACAGTGCTTTCTTTTCCAAATGGCTTCAGCTACAATATTTGGGCTGCAAAGATAGGGATGATTAAATTGGCAACGAAAGGTAGACTATTCTGTATCTCTCTGCTGCTATCCAATAGTTAGATATTTTTATTTATTTATTTATTGGTTCGATTTATATGCCGCCCTTCTCCAGAGACTCGGGGGCGGCTTACAATGCATTAAGCAATAGCCTTCATACTTTTGTATATACCTGCTTAGAAGGGCTTTCACCCCACTCCCCCAAGCGGTGTTCTTTTTTATACAAAGTCAGCTTATTGCCCTCACAATCCAGGTCCTCATTTTACCTACCTCGAAAGGATGGAAGTCTGAGTCAACCTTGAGCCTGGTAAGATTTGAACTCGCAGTAATTGCAGGCAGCTGGCAGCTAAGTGCTATTTAACAGCACTTTAGTCCGCTGCTCCACCAAGGCTCTTATTTTTGCAGCTCAGATATGGCAGGCAAGAGGCACAGCGGCTCAACAGTTAAAGATAGCAATAGCGGTTAGACGTACAGTATATACCGCTTTACAGTGCTTTACAGCCCTCTCTAAGCGGTTTACAGAGTCAGCATATTGCCCCCAGCAATTTGGATCCTCATTTTACCCCTTCCATCAGAAGGATGGAAGACTGAGTCAACATTGAGCCTGGTGAAATTTTAACTGCCAAATTGCAGGCAGCCAGCAGGCAGCAGAAGTAGCCTGCAGTACTGCACTCTAACCACTGTGCCACCTAGAAAGCTGACACCTCAGGTTCAAGGCCCAGGTGCTGTGCGATGGGTTGAGCTCCCGTTACTTGCTCCAGCTCCTGCTCACCTAGCAGTTTGAAGGCATGCAAAGTGATAAATAGGTATTACTTTGGTATCACTTTGGTGAGAAGGTAACAGGTTCCCTGTGCTTTGGTGTATAGTCATGCTGGCCATATGACCATGGAAATTTCTTTGGCTGGCTCCTTCGGCCAAGAAACAAGAGATAAGCACCACTTGCTAGAGTTGGACGTCACTGGACAATGGAAACATTTTCCTTTATCTTTATATAGTAGGCCTCATCACTATTTCCAAACATTGATTCATTGATTGATTTATTGACTGATTGATTTATTCATTCATACGTCAAGCTTCTGCCCCACCATAATCAAATAAATCTTAACAGCATACATAGAATATAGGACAAATGAAAACATCCACAATCTGATTAAAGTCCATCATAATCACAGTTGGAACTACAGCATGAACCCCAAACCTGGATCATCAAAAACAACATCAAGGATAACAAATAAAAACTATATTTTTTTTTAATTTTTATTTTATCCTTACTTACAGTATGTTTTAGATTTATCACCCATGTAAACGCTGTATTAACACAGTAATAGAGAAGTAAACGTTCTATTCTGTGATTTATTCTGCTAGCTGTTAATATATTATTGCATTTATCTGTTTTACTCTAGTATTTGTCTTTTAAATTTGTGCTGGCCATTGACCAAATAAATATTATTGGGTGATAAAAAGTAGGAAAAGAAAAAATAGAAGACAGTGTCATATATAAATTTAAGAGAATACCCTATAACCATGATGGCGAACCTATGGCATGGGTGCCACAGGTGGCACATGGAGCCATATCTGTAGGCACGCGAGCGTTGCCCCACCTCAGTCCAGCACGCATGTGCATGCTGGCCAGCTGATTTTTGGGCCTTCTGGGCCCACTGGAAATCGGGAAACGGGCTGTTTCCAGGCCTCTGGAGGGACTCCGGTGGGGGGGAGGCTGTTTTTGCCTTCCCCAGGCTCCTAGAAAGGCTCTGGAGCCTGGGGAGGGCAAAAAATGGGCCTACCGGGCCCACCGTGTCATCGCGTGCCAAAAGCGGGGGGAGAGCAGGGGGGTCATGCATGCATGTGTGGGGGGACGGGGTGCATTGAATTATGGGTGTGGGCACGCGCGCATGCAATCCTCCCCCCACTACTCCCGCTTTTGGCACGCGATGGCAAAAAGGTTAGCCATCACTGCCCTATAAAATAGTTGTTCATTTCTCCTAAAAAAATCAGCAAGGGGAGAAGATTAGCCTAGTCTCCATTGGGAGGCAGTTCCCAAACACCAGCACTGTCCAGGAAAAGCAAATACAGTATGTAGGACTGTAAGTAGCTTTTCCACGGATGTTCTAATAAGTGATACCGATGACAGCCCTGTAGTTATTTGGGTTCCAAGTCATAAAGGGCTTTATAGGTTGAAGCCAGCACCATAAATTGCACCCAGAAATCAATTCCTTGGTGGTGCAGCGGACTAAAGTGCTGTTAAGTAGCACTTAGCTGCCAGCTGCCTGCAATTACTGCGAGTTCAAATCTCACCAGGCTCAAGGTTGACTCAGCCTTCCATCCTTCCGAGGTAGGTAAAACGAGAACCTGGATTGTGGGGGCAATAAGCTGACTTTGTATAAAAAGGAACACCACTTTGGGGGGGGGGGGGCAAAAGCCCTACTAAGCAGGTATATACAAAAGTATGAAGGCTATTGCTTAACACATTGTAAGCCGCCCTGAGTCTCGGCATATAAATCGAACCAATAAATAAATAAATTAAATAAATAAATTGGCAATCAGTTCAGGCTCTGAAAAATCAAGGTTATAGGCATAGGTATACGTAAATAAGTAAGTGATTGTATTCTGGACTAGCTGCAATTTCCAGCTAGCCTTTAATGGCAGGTCCAAGTAAAGAGGATTGCAGTAGTCGAACTGGATTGTATTAAGGGCCTGGGTTTTTGTAGTCCATTCTTCCTGCCAAGTAAGCCCACATACTGATGCACCAGGCAAAAATGTTCAGAAATTCCTCCACCACCTCTTCTTCAAACAGGAGATGTGAGCCCAAGAAAGCCCTGCAAATTTGTGAAGATGCTTCTTTACCAGAAATGCCTACCCAACAAGGGAAAAGCACTGATGGTAACAGAGATCCAAAATACATCAGAAACGCCATTTTACTTGGACTCAACTTCAGCCTGTTTTCTCCCATCCTTACAACCTCCAGGCACTGGGAAAAGACTTTGACAGCATCTCCCTTATGACCAGGGGTAACGATGTACAATGGAGTATCATCAGTGTATTGTACCCTAAACTGTTGAATAATCTCACCCAGCAGCTTCATATGGATATTTTTAAAAAAATAGAAGAAAGGAAAGTCACCCCATATATCCAAGGTCATCAGGATAATCTCTACACTCACCCCACTACTGAAACCATCCGCTAAGGAAGAAGCAGAATCACTGAGCATCAGTGCCTCTAAACCCGCACTCCTGCAGGCAGTCCACCAAGATACTAATATGTTGTATGCTGCATTAGGTGCAGAGGTGGGTTTCAGCAGGCTCTGACCAGTTCTGGAAAACCGGTAGCAGAAATTTTGAGTAGTTCGGAGAACTGGTAGTAAAAATTCTGACTGGCCCCGTCCCCATTTATTCTCTGCCTCCCAAGTCCCAGCTGATCGGGAGGAAATGGGGATTTTGCAGTAACCTTCCCCTGGATTGGGGAGGGAATGGAGATTTTACAGTATCCTTCCCCTGCCACACCCACCAAGCCATGCCCACCAAGCCACACCCACAGAACCGGTAGTAAAAAAATTTGAAACCCACCACTGATTAAATGCCATGCAAAAGGGGCATCAAAATAGTTTAATATAACTTCCTATCTGCTAGAAAGATTCTCCGAGATTAGGGACAGACAAGTTTATGGGATTTACTGTGAGTTTTTGTGTGTGCTTTAACCACTACTGCGAGCCATATTCAAAACAATGGTCTAGGAAATGATGGGGGGAAGGAGACATTATTAAAACTAAGAAACAAGGATGGATTTGAACATCTGTTCTGCTCAGGAATTAGTTTTCAGAACCTGAGGTGACCTCAAGCCACCCACACAAAATTCCACTCCTGATTTTCCGACTCAGAAGGAAACAATCAGATTTATTTGGAAGACTTGAACTTTCTTTTTTTGCTTTTAATGTAGAAAGGGCCAAAATCTCCCTCTCTTGCCAACTGATAAGATATACAGTAGACTACCGGTTGAAACAACTCCTTTTATATTCTAGTGCCTCATCTCTTCTGCTTGTATAAATGGGGCCTAATAATTCCCTTTTAATGGTTTAATAATCCCTAACAGAGGAGAATAGTTGCATCTCACGGTTGAACTGTGGGGTCCTTGGTGCTCTCTGAGCTTGGTTGTTTTCTTGCAGATGTTTCATTACTGAATTAGGAAACATCACTGCTACAAGGGAATAGGGCCTTGTTCTCATTTTATGTACTAGTAACTTTTATACACTTGCTCTGTCAGTGTTGGCAGGAGTCGTCTTGGTGATTCTTTGATTTGTTGTTTACTGTTTGATTGTCTGGGTTGATAGTGTGGGTCTAATATTATTCTTAGTGTTAATCTCCGCTTATCTGGGTATAGATTGCTGGTAGAGAAGTGTTTTGAATATTTTGGTTTTGTTTTTAACTTTTGATTGTCACTTTGAAACAGTATATAGATGTCATTTATCTCTATGTGCCTGTTGATGGCTGATTTGTCTGATGCCAAGATTCCAGGGATTTTCTAGCATTTTTAGATTTAGTTATATCTCGGATGCTTCATTTCCAGTTGAAACTATATGAGGTCTTCCCGTGTGTTGTGCAACTAAGGAGTTTCCATCATGTCTTCTGACTGCTAGTTGGTGTTCATGGATGCACTCTGCCAGCCTACTACCTGCTTTTCTTGCAGAGTGGTTGTTACAGTGCCGTGATGGCAAACCTATGGCACGGGTGCCACGGATGGCATGTGGAGCCATATCAGTTGGCACACGAGTGTTGCCCTAGCTCAGCTCCAATGCACATGTGCACGCCGGCCACCTGATTTTCGAGCCTTCCAGGAGGGCCACCAGAAGTCGGGAAACAGGGTGTTTTCAGCCTCCGGAGGGCCTCCAGAGGGGGGGGGGGAGGCCATTTTTGCCCTCCCCAGGCTCCTAGAAAACCTCTGGACCTTGGGGAGAGCGAAAAACGGGCCGTCGGGAAACAGACTGTTTCCTGTGTCCAGAGGGCCTTCAGGGAGGTTCAGAAAGCTGTTTTCACCCTCCCCAGACTCCAAGAAAGCCTCTGGAGCCTGGGGAGGGCGAAAAATGGGCCTACCATGCCATCGCATGCCAAAAGCGGGGGTCGTGTGGGGCAGGGGATGGTGGTTGCACGCGCATGCATGAGAGGACAGGGCACATTGAATTACGCGTCTAGGCACATGCGCATGCGACCCCTCCACGTTCCCCCATTTTTGGCATGCAACAACAAAAAGGTTAGCCATCACTGTTATAGTCCTTACGTTGCATGTTGTAGATCAGTGGTCCTCAACCTTTTCTACTCCACAGATTGGCAGCAGTGGTGGTGGGGGAGGGGATGGCTAGCACAAATGGAGCTTTGTGCGCTCACTCACTGCTCGTGGGGCCCGGTTCCCAAGTAGCCACGGACCGGAGATTTATTTTTTATTTTATTTTATTTTATTATTTTATTTATATTTATATGCTGCCCTTCTCCGGAGACTCAGGGCGGCTTACAATGTGTTAAGCAATAGCCTTCATACTTTTGTATATTTTATACAAAGTCAGCTTATTGCCCCCACAATCTGGGTCCTCATTTTACCCACCTTAGAAAGGATGGAAGGCTGAGTCAACCTTGAGCCTTGGTGAGATTTGAACTCGCAGTAATTGCAGGCAGCTGGATGTCAAATGCTGCCTTAGTAGGAGGCATTAGCCTCCTATGCCACTCAGGCTCCACTTAGCCTCCTACGCCACTCAGATCAAGGACACCTGTTATAGATGACTCATATTTTTTCTTTAAGCTGTTTAATTCTGCTGGGGGATCTTTTCTCTTTCAAGATCTGGTTTGCCCATAGTCTAATTAGTCAAAGATGGGCATGGCCAAGTCTCTATGGGGAGGGGCATTAATAAGCCAAGATGGTGCCTGAAACCCATGTGATTGAATGTGCATCTTTTTAACGTTTATTGCTTCAGTCACATAGCCGTATACATCATCTTGACTTTTTTTTACCTGTCTTGCAAATGCCCTTGGGAGGTGTTGAAGCCAAAATTGATAAGATAGATTTTCAAGTGTTCAGCACCATTATTTTTCCCTTTCTTTCTTTCTTTCTTTCTTTCTTTCTTTCTTTCTTTCTTTCTTTTCTTCTTTCTTTCCTTCTTTCCTTCTTGCTTGCTTGCTTGCTTATTTGCTGTCTTTCTTTCTTTCTTTCTTTCTTTCTTTCTTTCTTTCTTTCTTTCT
>WNWU01013574.1:3254197-3319508 GCA_012654045.1 Ptyas mucosa
TCTTTCTTTCTTTCTTTCTTTCTTTCTTTCTTTCTTTCTTTCTTTCTTTTTCTTTCTTTCCGGAATAGAGCTGGAAATGACCTTAGAGATCTTCTAGTCCAACCCTCTGCTCAAGCAAGAGACCCTATACCCGTGATGGCGAACCTATGGCACGCGTGCCACAGGTGGCACACAGAGCCAAATTGGTGGGCACGCGAGTGTTGCCCTAGCTCAGCTCCGGCATGTGGGAAATGGTCTGTTTCTGGCCTCCAGGGGGTGGGGAGGGCCGTTTTCGCCTTCCCCAGGTTCCTAGAAAGGCTCTGGAGCCTGGTTAGGGCCAAAAATGGGCCCATCGGGCCATCACATGCCAAAAGCAGGGAGAGTGCGGGAGGTCACACACACATGCAGGGGGGCAGGGCACATTGAATTATGGGTGTGGGCACGTGCACACGTGACCCCACCCCCACCCCCCCACCCCCGCTTTTGGCACGCGACAGCAAAAAGGTTAGCCATCACTGCCCTATACCATTTCAGACAAGTGACTGTCCAGTCTCTTCCTAAAAACCTCCAGTGATGAAGCACCCACAACTTCTGAAGGCAAGCCGTTCCTCTGGCTAATTGTTCTCACTGTTAGGAAGTTTCTCCTTAATTCCAGGTTGCTTCTCTCGTTGATTAGTTTCCAACCATTGTTTCTTGTCTTTCCTTCTGGTGCTTTGGAGAATAAGTTGACCACCACTTGTTTGTGGCAGCCCTTCAAATACTGGAATACTGCTCTCATGTCTCCCCTAAAAAGCCTTCTTTTCTCTAGATTAGCCAAACCCAAATCCTGCAACCATTCTTCATACGTTTTAGTATCCAGGCCAGTAATCGTTTTAGGTGCTCTTCTCTGCACTTTTTCCAGGTTCAACATCTTTTTTGTAATTCTTTCTTTCTTTCTTTCTTTCTTTCTTCCTTCCTTCCTTCCTTCCTTCCTTCCCTCCTTCCTTCCTTTTCTTTCTTTTCTTTTCTTTCTTTCTTTCTTCCTTTCTTTCTCTCTCTCTCTCCCTCCCTCTCTCTTTCTCTCTCTTTCACTTTCTTACTTTCTTTTCTCTCCAACCAACACACATAGACAAATAGCTTTTGCCAGTAATTTGCTAGTTTATTGAATCTAGGCCACAGGTCACATGGAAACTAGGCTAAAGGAAGCAGATGGCCCACTCTTGGTCTGAAGCAAAAGGACTCTTAAAAAGTCCTCATTAAGAGTCTGAGCAGTCTGCAAACAGATGTTCTGTTTTCTTCTCACTTCAATCAAAGCCGGTGTAATTTTGTTTTTCTTCATTGTTTTTTTGAAGTTCAAAGTCTGGTAAACAGACGCATATGGAAATATTGAAATAACATTTGGGATTATATTTTAATCCCACTTTGGGGGTTGTTTTCAGCTGATAAAGAGGGCAGATAGGAAAGGAAGGATTCAGAAAGGAAGAAGACTGCATCAGACAGCAGCTTTCTTAGACTTTAAAGATCCTCTTCTGATACACTGTTTGTTCTCAATTAGCCTCCCTCTGTTTCAACATTAGTCCCCTTCTCTTCTCCCACACTGTTACTTCAGTGTTTGGATGAACAAGTGACTTCCATTTTCTTCTGCAACATCGCCCAGCTGCCAAATGTTTGCACCCTGAAGTCTTATATGCAGCAAGAAACACCCACTTCCACATCCAAATAGTTAGGAGAAATACAAACAGAAAACTTGGCTGTTATGGATTGAGGTGGCCAGAGGGAACATCTGCATAATGTTTGGTACAGTGGGATGCAAAAGATTCATCAGAGTGCTGGAGACTACGTGAGAGCCAGAATAACTGGTTTTTCAGGAGGCAACTTGGAAGGTGGGGAAAGACGACTCTCTAAAAGGATGCAAATGACCAGCCTATCTGCAAGGAGCATACATCCTTCCTTTCCCCACCAATCCAGTCAGTTAGCTTAGAAAATCACCTAGAATTTGTACCTTGCCTATAGAGCCAGCTATGACCCCTACATAATCCCTACATGGCACCGTGGAAGCCTGACAACAGTTAATAGGATAGAATGTTCTTGCATAGGGACAGGAAGCTCAAGTGCAAAGCCCAAGAGAAGATCCCCCCCCCGCCTCAACTCCATGTGGTCAGCTGCCCAGAACCACCCATGTAGTTCTGCTTCATCATTAAACCATCTTTCCAATCAGCCTCCAGCCCAGTGGTGAAATCTAAATTTTTATACTACCGGTTCTGTGGGCGTGGCTTGGTGGGCATGGCAAGGGAAGGATCCTGCAAAATCTCCATTCCCACCCCATTCCAGGGAAGGATCCTGCAAAATCTCCATTCCCACCCCACTCCAGGGGAAGGATATTGCCAAATCTCCATTCCCATCCCACTCTGGGGCCAGCCAGAAGTGGCATTTGCCGGTTCTCTGAACTACTCAAAATTTCCGCTACCAGTTCTGCAGAACCTGTTAGAACCTGCTGGATTTCACCCTTGCTCCAGTCTCCATTTTGTTTCCAGTGTGCTTCTCCCGGCTTGGAACTGGAACTGGATATTTCTTCCAACACACCTTTGGGACAACCATGATCTGGATGACTGAGAATCTTCATAGACAGACAGAAAACTGGGTTTCTCATTCCTTCTCCCCTTACAGATTGCCCCAGATTTATGACCATTCATTTAGCAATCATTCAAAGTGCTGGAAAAAAGCACTAAAAAAAGTGACTAGCAACCAGTCCTCAAATTTACAACAGTTGCCAGGGCCCTCAGTCATGTGATTGAGATCCAAAACTATTGACAAATTGTTTCCAAGGTCAGTAAAATGAGGACCCAGATTGTTGGGCGCAATATGCTGACTCTGTAAACTGCTTAGAGAGGGCTGTAAAGCACTGTGAAGTGGTATATAATTCTAAGTGCTATTGCTATTGTATTTATAGCAGTTGCAAGAATCCTGGGGTCACGTGATCACAATTTGCGATGTTCCCAGCCAGCTTCTGACTAGCAAAGTCAAATGGGGGAAGCTGGAAGCTCAAAGATTGTAAATCATACAAATGTGATGTCTCATTTAATGACCATGGGGATTTGCTTAACAACCACAACAAAGGACTGTAAAAATGGGTGCGATCACATGATGTCTTGTTAATGATGAAAGTTATGGTCCCAAATGTGGTTGTACATCAAGGACTGTGTGTACAGGTAATCTTTGAGTTATGACCACAGTTGTTAAGTGAAGTTTTGGACTCTACTGTAGTCTACCTGTATATATAGTCCTCAATTTAGAACCACATTTGGGACCATAACATTAATCATTGATAAGACATCATGTGACTGCATCCATTTTTACTGTCTTTTTTATCGTGGTTGTTAAATGAATCACCATAATCATTAAATGAGAATCACAAGATCGCATGATTTATAATTAAGTAATCATGTTAAGTCATTCATGTGGTCATTAAGTGAATCTGGCTTCCTCCATTGACTTTGCTTTTCAAAAGCTGGCTTGGAAGGTTACAGATGATAATCCCATGACCCTGGGACAGTGCAACTATCCTAAATACATGCCAGTTGCCAAGCACCCAAATTTTGATGTTGAAATGGTTAATCCTATTGTAGGACTTTTTCTTGCTTTCTGGCTCAAAATGGTGAGCCAATTTTCATCAGGAAAGTCAACGGAATCTCCAAGTCCACGAAGACCTGCCTGTTCACCCTACCATGGGATCAAGTTTTTTAGAATAATTGAGTTGAATGGGACCTTGGAGGTCTTTTAGTCCAACCTCCTGCTTGGGCAGAAAACTCTACACCACTTCAGACAAATGGTTATCCAACATCTTCTTAAAAACTTCCAGTGTTGTAAGTTTCTTACAACTACTGGAGGCTGATTAATTGTTCTAACTGTCAGGAAATTTCTCCTTAGTTCTAAGTTGCTTCTCTCCTTGATTATTTTCCACCCATTGCTTCTTGTCCTACCCTCAAGTGCTTGGAGAATAGTTTGACTCCCTCTTCTTTGTGGCAGTCCCCAAGATATTGGAACACTGCTATCATGTCTCCCCTAGTCCTTCTTTTCATTAAACTAGACATACCCAGTTCCTGCAACCGTTCTTCATATGTTTTAGCCTCGAGTCCAATCCCCTAATCATCTTTGTTGATCTTCTCTGCACTCTTTCTAAAGTCTCAACATCTTTTTTACATGTGGCGACCAAAACTGGATGCAGTATTCCAAGTGTGGCCTCACCAGTGCATTATAAAGTGATATTAACACTTCATGTGATCTTGATTCTATCCTTCTGTTTATGCAGTTTAGAACTGTGTTGGCTTTTTTGGCAGCTGTAGCACATTGCTGGCTCATATTTAAATGATCAAGAAAGATGCATTTAAGTTAAAGATATGTTTTGGAATTCTGGAGTCCATCTTTCTCTTCCATCCAACCTTTCTGGTTTGATCCTGCTTGAAGATGTTGGCATTGTGTTCAAATGTATTGTGTGTAGTGTAAGATCTGGAAGGATGATCTATATGAAGTCACATTTACTAGAAGAGCCACAGATTGGAAAGGCAGCGGCTGCAAATATCTTGAGCAGCAGTCTGATTCCCAGCTTCGCTTGGACGGCTCCTCAGTTTCCAGAAAGAATGTTAGTTTCTTTTTTCCAATTCCATTTAAAAAGACAAGGATTTTCTTGTAAAAATGAGGTCATCATCAAGTGGAAATATGTCTATTAGCAATCATTTATATTTCCACCCCCAACCTAGCACAAACAGGAAGAGTGCAGCTGCATGGACAAAATTTAATGGAAAAGGAATCGCTAAGAAGGCAGCAGGTGGAAGCCATCTGGGCTTGTTTAAAGCAAAAGACCAAAGAGACAGAGATGGACATTAGATGGGAATGAGATAGAACAAGGGCTGCCATTTAAGAATTTGAGTATTCAGTTTACTGAAATACTGTCATGGAAAACACATATAGCATCAACAAGAACAATGGCCATGAGATCAATGAGAGTCATTTGCTTCTTTTTCTATTCAAAAGGAGGGTGGTTAGTATGTCCTGAACTTATGATATCATCATCGTTGTTGTCGTCGCCATCATCTTTTAACGACCTCGTAATCCCTTCAGGGTGGATATTTTCTGTTGTGTGATGATGAACATGTCATAGAAACAAGTTGCATTGTTTGCAATGGCTTCAAAGAAGATATGAAAGTTGTTGTTGCTAGTTGCGAAGTTATGTCCGAACCATCGCAACCCCATGGACATTCCTCCAGGCTTTCCTGTCCTCTACCATCCTCTGGAGTCCATTTAAGCTCACCCCTACTGTTTCAGTGACTCCATCCAGCCACCTCGTTCTCTGCCGTCCCCTTCTTCTTTTGCTCTCAATCTTTCCCAGCATTAGGTTCTTCTCCAGTGAGTCCTTCCTTCTCATTAGGTGGCCAAAGTATTTGAGTTTCATCTTCAGGATCTGGCCTTCTAAAGAGCAGTCAGGGTTGATCTCCTCTAGGACTGACCAGTTTGATCGCCTTGCAGTCCAAGGGACTCGCAGGAGTCTTCTCCAGCACCATAGTTCAAAGGCTTCAATTCTTTGGCTCTCAGCCTTCCTTATGGTCCAACTTTCACTGCCATACATTGCAACTTGGAAAACCATAGCCCTGACTATACACACTTTTGTTGGCAGAGTGATATCTCTGCTTTTTAGAATGCTATCTAAATTTGCCATAGCTTTCCTCCCCAGGAGCAAGTATCTTTAAATTTTTGGGCTGCAGTCCCCATCTGTGGTGATCTTGGAGCCCAGGAAAATAAAATCTGTCACTACCTCCATTTCTTCCCCATCTATTTGCCAGGAATTGGGGGGGCCAGATGCCATGACCTTAGTTTTCTTAATGTTGAGTTTCAAGCCAACTTTTGCACTCTCCTTCTTCACCCGCATCAAGAGGCTCTTTAGTTCCTCTTCTCTTTCTGCCATTAGAGTGGTATCATCTGCATATCTGAGGTTGTTGATACTTCTCCCGGCAATCTTAAGTGACAAATAGTACTGTTAGTATTAGAGGCAGTATATTGAACTGATAAGGAAAGCTACAATTTTAAATGAATTTTACTAAAACCTGTGGCTGCACATGAGTAGAGTAGAGTAGAGTAGAGTAGAATAGAGTAGAGTAGGGTAGGGTAGGGTAGGGTAGGGTAGGGTAGGGTAGGGTAGGGTAGGGTGGGGTGGGGTGGGGTGGGGTGGGGTGGGGTGGGGTAGGGTAGGGTAGGGTAGAATGGAACGGAACGGAACAGAACAGAACAGAACAGAATAGAATTCTTTATTGGCCAACTGTGATTGGACACAGAAGCAATTTATCTTTGGTGCATAAGCTCCCAGTATATATACAAGCAACAAGTGATAAATCATGATCACAATCATAAAATACAATCATCATAAATCACCAGATACAACACTCAGTGATAGTCATACTAAATAAGCAATCATCATAAATCATACTGGGATACTAAATAAAGCAATTAATATAAGTCGTAAAATACGAGCAACAAAGTTAGAGTCATAAGAAGATAAAGAAACAGGTAACAGGAAAGAAGAGAATAATAATAATACAGCCTTAGGTTTTTTGACAGAGTTGTGGGAATTAGTTATTTAGTAGGGTGATTGCACAGGGGGAAAAACTGTCCTTATCTCTAGTTTTCTGGTGTGCATTTTTCTGATAATGTTTCTGATAATAAATAATCTGATCCCAGATTATTAAGGTGTGTGAAACTAATTGAAGCTTTGTCACCGGCAGTTCAAATCCCTAGTGTAGGTCTCCTGCGTGAGCAGGGGGTTGGACTAGATGACCTCCAAGGTCCCTTCCAACTTTGTTACTGTTACCTCACCTCTTTTGCTGCAATGACTTGAAACAGAGGTAGGAGACCAGACCAAGGGAACAGAAATTTTGATTTTGCCCATTCAAGGAAAATGAAAAAAGCCCCACAATTCAGATGTAGGTAAAGGCCTGAGGTTTGACACTCATTCTCCAACCCCAATAGTATTTGCAGAACCCCCATTGTGCAAAAGGATTTCTAAAGCTCTGCCTCCCCATTGACACAATTAGGAATCTATACATATTTGCGGTAAACTGGGAATAACTTTCGTCACACAAAGAGCCCCGGTCAGGCGCCAGCCTAAGTGTGATGTTTGTTGCAGCATCAGCCCTATCTCATTCTTCAGCAAATACCTCGAGAAAGTGGAAGGGGGGAAAATCAACAACATCAAAGCAAATGAGTTATCTAGTTTGCCCTCCAGGGATGATCAGGGGAAAAATGACGTTGGTTGGATATGGCCACTTCCTTCCTTCAATGGTGATTGTAGAAAGGCTATTGGGGACGAGCGTGAGGCCTCGGGAAGAAGTAGACTGTAATTCCTTACTCAAGAATTTAAAATGATCCCTGGAACTCAGCCGCTCTGTCGTGGTATACAGTTTGCCACCCATGGCATCTTGTATCATTGACCACAGAGTATAGCTGGGTCTTTCCATTTTGCACCTCAAACAGTGTAATTATATAGGGCAGAGAATAATAGGGTTGGAAAAGATGATAATAATAATAATAATAATAATAATAATAATAACAACAACAACAACAACAACAACAACAACAACAACAATTTTATTTCTATACCGCCCTTCTCCCGAAGGACTCAGGGCGGTGTACAGCCTATTAAAAGCACAAAGACAAAACATCAATTAAAAATAATTAAAATTATTAAATAATTTCGTCTCAGATTTAAAACCCCAAAAATTTAAAACCCCAATTTAAAATCATTACATTGATAGCCCGGCCTGGCGGAACAACAGGGTCTTGAGGGCACAGTGAAATACACAGAGGTCAGAGATCTTACGCATTTCCGGGGGCAGTTCATTCCACAGGGATCTCGGAGGAGTTCTAGTTCAACCCCTTGCTGAAGCAGGAGATCCTCTACTATTCCCGACAACCTCCAGTGCTGAAGCACCCACAACTTCTAGAAGTAAGCTCTTCCACCGGTTGATTGTTGTCACTTTTAGGAAATTTCTCTTTAGTTCTAGGTTGAATCTCTCTTTAATGATCTTCCACCAGCTACTTCTTCTCCTGCTCTCAGGTGCTTTGGAGAATAGGTTGATCTCCAGTGGTGGGTTCCTCCTGGTTCCACCTGGTTCCGCCGAGCTGGTAGCAGTAACGATATGACATCACCGAACCGGTTCTGCCCCCCCATCCCCCACTCCCCTCCGCGTTATTCTTACCTTTTATTTGGCCCCACCCCCAATCTATTGCTGCCTCCTGAGTCCCAGCTGATGGGCTATAAGGAAAAACTGTTTAAACTCTTGCCATGGAGCTTCAAAGGGCCGCCCTACAGCTGATCAGTGGTAAAAAGCAGTTTGGTGGTAGTCCGGTGCCTCCAAAAACAAATGAGTAGACCGGCGCCTGCAAAAATAAATGGGTAGACCAGTGCCTGCAAAATACATGAATAGACCGGTGCCTGCAAAAACAAATAGGTAGACCGGTACAGCTCTGTAAGCAATTAAAAGCTGGGTAGACCAGTACCTCTGCTAAATCCTAAAGAATTGTCACATGACCATCAAGCCACGCCCACAAAATAAGCCACGCCCACAGAACCGGTAGTAAAAAAAATTAGAACCCACCCCTGTTGACCTCCCTCTTTTCTGTGAGGGTCCCTCAAGTACTGGGACACTGTTATCATATTACCTCTAGTTTTTCTCTTTGTTAGACTAGACTAGACATACCTGGTTCCTTCAATCATTCATTGCATGATTTAGCATCCAGACCCCTTATCATCTTTTTTGCTCTTCTCTAGAGCTTCTCTAGGGCTTTCAGCATCTTTTTTTTCTATTGTGGTAGCCAGAATTGATGCAGTATTCCAAGTGTGGCCTCACCTATAGAGTATAAAGCAGTACTGTTACATTATCTTGAAGCTATCTCTCTAGGTCTTTGGAGTCACTAATTCCTCGTCAGTGGCTCCCGCAGCAACTGGCCTTAGATGGGGGTGAGGGGTGATAATTGGCAGAGGGCAAGATCCATATGAATCCCTATGGCTTTGTTAATTAATGAAGAGCCTTGGTGTCATTTGCATATTGTAAAAGGGGAAGTCTACCTCTGTTCAAGCTCACCTTCTGATGACTTCACAATGGATACAAGCATGTCACCTCCTGGCAATGATTTGACCTCGGTTGCCCTCTTAAGCAGTCCTCAAAGATTACATTTCCCCATGCTTATATTCTCTATTCATTCAATGGCTGTGCCAAGCCAATTTTCACTCATCTCAGTTCTACGGTAAGCAGGAAGTGGTTCTGCAAACTTTGTGAAATAATGCGGTGTGAAGCACCATCTAAATTTCTTCAAAAAGAAGCTGAAATAAAATTTTCTTGGAAAACACATACAGTGGTACCTTGGTACTCCACTGCTTTGAAACTCATCAAACTTGGAACTCAACACATTTTGACGCAAAAATTTTGTCCCGGTATTCATTGTTTGCTGGTACTCGACACATAAGCTAGAAATTGTTGGTGTCGGCTGCCTTGTGACTCATTGTATTATTCCTTATGGGAAAAATGTTTGGTACTCATTGTTTTTGATACTCACTGTGCCTCCTGGAACCAATTAATGAGTACCAAGGTACTACTGTATTGATGAGTTTAAAATATATAATGTATATATCAGCTATATATTGTGAAATGCTGGTTTCAAACCCTCGTCATTTTCAGATTTTGTCAGTTTTTCTATACCAGAAATCATCATTTGCAACCTTCCTGGATGACTTCCGACAAAGTCAATTGTGGAAACTCGATTTCCTTAACAACTGCACAATTCACCTAACAACTACAATGACTCATTTAACCAGGACAAAAAAAAATGTTATAAAATTGGGTGCAATTCACTTAACAACCAATTTGCTTAGCAATGGAAATTCTCATCCCAACTATGGTTATAAATTGAGGACTACATGCATGAGCTTAAAAATTACTTTTGATACTTCCAGATATGGCATTCTTCTGAATAATTCATTCCGAGAAATTTACAGTAAGTTTAAACCAAGACAGGCAGATGTTAGATTGCAAGGTTTTGGCAGATCTCTGGATGGTTGGATGCAATTCAGGAAAAATACTTGATTTCTAATGAATGTAGAACAATATTTTCTTCTATCGTAAATTACTCTGCTGACAGAAGGAATTTTGGGGCATAACCAAAAATGAATTTTAATACATAAGGACCATGATTGCTATTTTGGTCTAGACTCTAGAGCAGTGGTTCTCAACCTTCCTACTGCCACAACCCTTTAATACAGTTCCTCATGTTGTGGTGACCCCCAACCAGGGGTAGGTTCTAAATTTTTTTATTACCGGTTCTGTGGGCGTGGCTTGGAGGCCATGTGACTGGGTGGGCGTGGATAGCTGATCATGTGACCGGGTGGCAATGGCTATGTGTATAGGGACTACTCAGAGGGCTGAAAAAAGTCATTTCTGACAGATCCTCGCACTTTTGAGTAGTCCTCACAGTTATGACCATCCTCACATTTATGCCCGTGCAGCATTCTTAACAACCATGTCACTCATTTCACAACTGCTTCGCTTCACCATGGTGATAAGATAGGGCAAAAAACATAAAATGTGAGGACAGTCGTAAATTCAAGGACTGGTCAAAAGTGCGAGGACCAGTCAAAAATAACTTTTTCAGCCCTCTGAGTAGTCCATGTGCATAAAAGGATACAGCAATAGAGAGGGATGAAGGAAGGGAAGGGAAATTAGAGTAGGAGTGAGGGTGAGAGGGAGGAAGAGAGGAGGAGAAGAAAGAAAGGAAGTAGGAAGGAGAAGAAGAGGGGGGAGAGAAAGTAAGAAGGAAAGAAAAGAGAGAGGTGGTAGGTTTGAGGAGAAAGATTGCTGTACAATAAAAAGATGAAAGGGAAGAAAACCAACCCCAAACAAATATAAAGATATTAAGATAAAGAATGAATTGTTAAACTTTAAAGAATAAAAGAGAACAAATATGAATAGCAATAATTAGAAACACACATACAAACTTACAATGTATTTTCTTTGGCCGGTTCACAAATTTAAACAGTGTTTAGTCATTTCAATTAAATTTACAATTTCTATATTTCCTTTTTGCCATATTTATTCCTCATCTATTTTTTAAAAAAACCAATATTACCCTTCATCCTCATCTCTAATCTTAATCAAATTCAATTTTTCACTTCTATTCTATATTATACCCCTTGTCATCTATTTTTATATCAATCCTCACATTGCTTAATTATGTAATATTACAGTTGTTTAATACAAATTCAACATTTTAATATAAATCAATTAGTTATATAACTATCTTTTTTGTATATTAATCAATATGAACATGAATATTCCAGTTATTTCCACGCAATCCAATTTCTTACAAATCAATTAATTATATTTACCAATAATAATAAACCAAATAATTTCCCCCATATATTCCTCCAAACCACAACTTAACCATTTTTGCTTTCAACACAATATACAATTAATAGTATCTCAATTATTACAATTCCCTAGTTAAATAGAGCTTTTTTTCTTTTGTGTTTTAAAATCTTGAACCTCCTCTTTTGCCCTAAATTTCCCATTGTTTTGCAGTTTCACACCTACCTTTTTTGGTGAGGAAAAAGAAAAAGAAATCTCTCTCTGCCTCATTTTGTCACGTTGCAGCAAAGACCCTGCTTTACTTTCAGTTTTGCTTTTCAGCATAGCTGGGGGGGGGGGGAATCTGCACCTCTTTGCAGCTCCAACAGAGCCCTTGGTAAAACAGCTGAGAGCAAATCAGCTGAGAGTCGGGAGGCTGATCAAATCAACTTATGGTAATTAACCTATGCTGAAGCTGAAAGGGGCTGTTTTTTCTGTTTTTGCAGGCACCGGTCTACTCATTTGTTTTCTTTTAACACTGATCAGCTGTAGGGCGGCCCTTTGAAGCACCCGGCAAGAATTTAAACAGGTTTTTTTCCCTCTAGCCATCAACTGGGACTCAGGAGGCAGCAATAGATTGGGAGTGGGCGAGGTAAGCGAACGGCGATCCAACAGAGGCAGAGGGTGAGGGTGAGTGAAGGCGTGAGGGGGGGCGAGAGAGGGCTTTAGTGACCCCTGTGAAATGGCCGTCCGACCCCCAAAGGGGTTGCGACCCCCAGGTTGAGAACCGCTGCTCTAGAGCTTAAAGTATTATTGCTGAACACAAATAAATGTATTATCTTGTACATTTCAGGATAGCAAATAATGAGCTTCTAATAATATTTAAAGAGTTATTTCTTGCATGTCAGTCCACATTTGGTGTAGGTATCAGCTCATCTTCCACTCCTTTACTTTTTTCCATTATTCCCTTCATCTCTTTTTGTTTTGTTTAAAAAATAAACACAACAAAGCTCCAGTGAGATATATGAGTTGGGAATATCCACACAACTTTTCGGCTGAAAATATTAAGATCCTTACATCTATTCCACCCCAGGTTTTGCAGAGTTCCAAAATGCACTGGGCATGCACCATATACTATGGGCTATGTGGTTTGCAAGGATAGCAATCTCCTTTATCTCTTCCTAGCAGATGCCAGAATCCTTCTGGAGTTACATTCGTAGGAGTGTCATCATCTCTACAGTTTGGAAAAATTGTAGACTTATTCAGAAATCTCCAATGGCAGGTTCCAAAATTTTTCTATTTCCCAATGTTCAGACCCATTTGTTGCACAATGCATAAAGATCTCCTTAAAATGTTGTGCTCTCCAAATTAATCCTAAATCACATGTCTGTTTCCAACCTGAATTATTTTATGAATCCCGTCCTATAATATCAACTCTTCACTGGTCAAGAACAACCTTCAGCAAAAATTTGCAGATAGAGAAGCTGGAGGCAAGTGAATCTTTAGCCCAGTGAAATTCCTTTTTTTTTTTTTTGATAATCACATTTTTTAAAATACTTTTCATTTGGGTTTACTTGACCAAGGTCACAGATTGACTTAACCAGTACATTTGGACTAATGTACTCAAAACCTAATCAATCCTCACTTAGCAACCTTAGTTGGGACCGGAATTTTCATTGCTAAGTGAAGTGGTTGTTAAGCGAAACATCACAATTGTACCACTTAGCAACAGTAATTCTAGTAATTCCCACTGCAGTCATTAGGTGAGGACCATGCCATTGTTAGGCGAGGACCTCAAGTTTCTCCTGCCCTGTTGTGTTCACCTCCAATTCACACAGCCTCACAAAGGGCCAACAGCTGTCTTGACTTAACTAACAGCAGAAGGAAAAAAACACTTCAGCGGAGGGCAGCTGAGATTGGCAGGGGTTGGCAGCAGTGCCAGAGGCAGAGCAGCCAGAAGGATAGATGTGGGGGGAGATAGTTGGGGGGGGCAGCTGTAGTGTGGGCAAATTTCAAATAAAACCATTCCAGGTACAATTGTATCATTTTGATGGCTACCAGACTTGTACCCTCCAATAGGAAAACCATTGTCCATCATCACCTTTAGCTCCCTACCAATCCAAACTCCCCTTTATGTTGTTGTTTTTTTCCTAGACAGGCAGGACCTTTCCACACCAGTATCTAGCCTTTATTTTCTAATAATGTCTAAAATGAACTTCTGGAATTCTTCCTGGAAAATGGAGAAAGAAAATTCCTGGAAATTTTCTTTCCTGGGGGAAAAAAAAGGAAGAAAACATCAATTTTCTTTCTTTCTTTTTTAATTAAAAGATCTAATAGTTGGAGGAGACAGCCTAGTATAGTGATGGCTAACCTTTTCCAGACCGAGTGCCCAAAGTGCGCACACCAACCCCCAAAATGCAATGTGCGTGCAGCCCTGTGCATGCACCCCACTCTCTGTGCATGTGAGTACGGCTCCATGCCTGCGCCCTGCCCCCCATGCATGCGCCCATGGTCCCTGCCCATGCCCCGCCCCCCGCGCAATCACATGCCCCCCTACAGTGCCCCCACCCCCACGCATTCATGGCAGAGACCTGACAACCAACTGGTTGGCAGGAGGTGTGTGCGCATGCGTGGCAGAGCTGAACTGGGGCAACAGCTCGCATGCCCACAGAGAGGGTGTTGCGTGCCACCTGTGGCACGCGTGCCATAGGTTCGCCATCACGGGCCTAGTAGGTACCAAGTGTGATCCCTAGCTTTATGAGATATGTGAATTACAGATAGTCCTTGACTTAAAACAGTTACTTAGTGACCATTTGAAATTACAACTTAGGACTCTTTTTCACAATTACGACCATTGCTGCATCCCCATGGTCACGTGATTAAAATTCAGACGCTTGGCAACTAATTCATATTGATGATGATTGGTGTCCTGGGGTCATGTGATCCCCTTTTGCGACTTTTTGATAAGCCAAGTCAGTGGGGAACAACCGTGTTGCTAACTTAACAATTGCCAACGATTCATTTAACAACTATAGAAAGAAAAGTTGTGAAATGGAGAAAAACTCATTTAATAAATGTCTCACTTAGCAACAGAAATTTTGAGCTCAATTCAGGGGTGAAATCCAGCAGGTTCTGACAGGTTCTGGAGAACTGGTAGCGGAAATTTTGAGTAGTTCGGAGAACCAGCAAATACCACCTCTGACTGGCCCCCGAGTGGGATGGGAATGGGGATTTTGCAACATCCTTCCTCTAAGAGTAGGGAGGAAATGGGGATTTTGCAAAATCCTTCCCCCGCCATGCCCACCAAGCCACACCCATCAAGCCACGCCCACAGAACCAGTAGTAAAAAAAATAATTTTACCACTGGCTCAATTATAAGTCAAGGACTTATCTGTGCAACCCTAGTGATAATGCAGAAAAAAATATTTTTTTCTGCAAGGAATCTTTAGTCTAGAAAAGCTTTGTTCAAATAACTGGCCGAAAGAATTCTGGGAAATCATCACATGATTTAGAACGATTATACACCACCCAGGGTCTCTTCTCATGAGGTGGGCGGCTATATAAATTTGATAAATAAACAAACTACATTGCTTATAGACTAATGTTTTTAAACCTTAGCAACTTTAAGATGTGTCAACTTCAGCTCCCAGAGTTCCGTAATCACCTAGCTAGGGAACTCTGAGAGTTGGAAATCTACACTTCTTAAAATTGCCAAGGTTGAAAACACTAGAATAGACATTGCTTACTACACAGAACAAGAAAGTCAGAAATGGGCAGCAGGAGCCTTCTCCAAGATGCTGTTTAATTTTGTTTATTTATTAAATTTATATGCCATCCTTCTCGCTGTCACATCACTTTTGAATCATTTTCCACCTTAATAAACCAACCATGGCTGCAAATTGTAGCTCCATGTTAATTCTGAAGATCTCAGGCTTCTTTTATCTATCCAGCAGATTTAACTTAAAAAGTGAAGAGTCATCCACACGAAACATTTCTGGAAATGTTCAGTTTAAGATATAGGAGCCAAAATTTAAAATTTTGGCCCCATTCATAAAGATACCAAAATGAAAAAACTTTTATAAGAGCAATATGATTTAGATTACACTTTTTTTTTACATGTGCTTCTACATGAATTCAAGCGACTAATTTTTTTTAAAAAAAATTGGCAATCATGCACATGAAGTATTAGAGCTTTGTGTACACCCCACATTCCTTCTTTTTCTCCCACTCTCTCTCAATATTGCACTTAAAAGCAAAAAGCAGCCGAGTTTTGGAGTGGAGAGAGAGAAGCAGAGCAAGCCACTTGAAGTTCAAAGCTTTGTTTCCATCGCAAAGAGGTTGATCTGGTATTCTTCTGGATCCTGGATCAGGGCAGGCCTTCCTGATGTGGAGTGCTTCGCAGCCATAAAGGGCCTCAGGGAAACTGTAGTTCCCCCAAACCAGGCAGAGGGTCAGTCAACCGCTGACAAAACGGAAGGCAAAATTGGAAAAGCTTTAGAACCATGTCATAAATACAGCTGTGGTGAAGAGAGTGAAGCTGAACAAGAGCAGGAAAAGTCAAATCCCACAGTCTTCAGCAAATCGCCTGGGCCCAGTCACTAGGGATGCGTCCGTACTGTGAAGGACCAAAAAAATACAGTCAGAGTTTGTGGTTGTAGCCTCTCAAAATATTAACCAGAAGCAGAGCTAATCCAAATTCCCTTCCCCACCATACACACACCCACAAATTACAAGCAGTGATGTGGAAAAGGGGAGATGTTGTCACTTTTTCAGTGCAGACCAGATTTTTTTTCTCCCCCAAGAACTTCGGTTACTGTTGTTGGCATAATTGATCTTTATCCCACTTTTTTATTTCTTATTTTTAAAGGGGTGTGTTTCGGCTACTCATAAAATTGAACTACTGGGGAGGTGTTAATTTACCTCCAGTGTATCTTGAACAAATTCCTAGAAATATGGGGGGGGGGAGAAAATTAAGAACTACTATCCCATAAAGGTAGTCCTCAACTTAGGACAGGGTTGCTTAGTGATTGTTCGAAGTATGACAAACTCCTGCAAAGGTGCTGGCATGTACTTATGACCTGGTTCCAAACTTTCAATGGCCAGTATTCCCCTCACAGTCACATGACCCATGTTTCAGATATTTGATAACCAGCCCTCATTATGGCAAGTTATTAATTTGGTGTATCAGTTAAGGCATCAGGCTAAAATCCAGGAGATGGTGAGTTCTAGGGCCGCCTTAGGCATGAAGCGAGCTGGGTGATCTTGGGCCAGTCAATCTCTCTCACCCCTGCAAGCAAAGGAGGTGATGGCAAGCTACTTCTGAAATCTTGCCAAGAAAACTGCAGGGACCTGCCCAGCCAGTCTTCCTCAGGTGTCAACACTGATACAAAGGCACACAACACAAACATTCCATCACAAAGCTATTCTGCCCTCTTGTGGCCCAATCGAGGAAAGACAGGATAAGCAAAATTCTACTTTCATTTTGAAGTAGGGCCTAAAAACTAATCTAGGACTATGTATCAAAGTAACTTAGTAATTTTAATGTGAACTTACACAGTTTTCTGTTTGTGAATCTGTATATTGGGATGGGTAACCTAACCTAGCCTTGGGACCCTATTTTAGTGTTTTGATTTGGTATGCACTTACCCTGTTTCCCCCAAAATAAGACATCCCCTGATAATAAGCAATAAGGCCAGGGTTCAAAACAATATTAGACAGGGTCTTATTTTCGGGGAAACACAGTATATCTTAGTACAGATCATAAGATCTATTATTCCCAATAACAACCACCCTGTGAGGATATTTGGGATGAAGGTCTCGCAGTGACCTTTGTGGCAGAGAGTGAACTGAAACCTGGGTCTCTTCACTCCTAGTCAAATATTTGATTCACAACACCACACTGCTTGGACAGAAAAACAGATTACTTCAATTGTGTAAGATACATCCCCAGGATTGTCCCAATCAGATGTCAAGTTATGGTACACTTGAAGAATCTAACATCCAGGACAGGAAATTGCTGGTGTTCTTTCATCTCTATGCTTGCTAATCTTGATTCTGCTTATTTTCTGAGCCCCTCAATTTCAGCAAGATGGCGCCATTTCTATATACTTTCTTTTTCTGCCCTAAGAGGCCACAAGGAACAAAGCCGGAGATAGTGTGATGTCCCTGGAACAGCCCATCCAGCATCCCAAGAATCAGCATGGAAATCTTTTGTTTTTGACAGAGGATATGAGGAAAAGTAGGCCCCTTTTGCCTTGCCAAGGCTGAAATGCAACAAAATGCTGAAATAGGTACTTTTTCGAATGCAAATCAATGCAGAAACAGGACAGAAATGAATTTAAAACTGGAAACGTGAAAAGCCAAGCAAACACAACCTGTCAGATCTGTTTTCTCTCTCCCGCTGAGAATTTTACCTGAATATCTGTCAACTCCTTCAGAAACCGTTTTGCAATCTCAGGTCCATTTTCCATGGTGGGGATATGATAATTCTGTGCCAAGAGAGACAGAAACCCAGTTTGTATCGAGAGGAACAAAATAGATGTAGGGAAACCAGAAAGTTGGGAATGTCCCATGACTCTTACCTTGCCCTGATAGAGAATTCTGTCCACCGGACATACCACACAGGCTGTGCCTGAGCCAAATACCTCCTTCACCCTTTTCTCCTCCAAGCCTTTAATCAGGTCAGGCATGGTGATTGTTCTCTCTGAAACCTTGAATTCCCCCTGGGTAGAGACAAACACATTTAAATCTTGCTGTCAGCCATTTTTTAAAATGCAGGAAGATCTAATTCTGAATGAAGGCAAATATGTGTCCCAGGATAATGTTGCAAGATTGAATCAGGGTCGGTCACTGGGATCAGCTTTCAGAAGGAAACAACAGCCAATTGCCAATCAGCAACACATTAATCAACCACATAAGGCACCACATAAACACGACTCACAGAACAGCCCACATATTCCAGTAGAGAGAAGTTGCCTGAGGATGGGCTCCAGCATGAGTCCGAAATCTTGAAATAGTGTAAACCTCTGATCCCGGTGACCAACCCAGATTCGATCTTGTAACTGAATTTTAAGTCCAATCCATCTATTTCAGAACCAGTTTTTGGTTGCACTGCACAGGCATTGCATGCAAAACATCTCAGAGTCAAGCCACTCAATCTAAAATCTTGGGGATTGCTGCCAATCAAGGAAGACTAGGGATCAGTGGCCCCTGGAGTCTCCTCATCCCACCACTGCCAATTTGGGCGGCAAGAAGGTTAAACATTTGTAGTAAAGCTTCCTACCCTGTCAAAAACATCTGAAAATTATCCTGTGAGATCAACAATCAATGTAATACCGTATTTTTTGGGTTATAAGATGTTCCGGACTATAAGACGCACCTACCTTCTTTGGTGAGGAAAACAAGAAAAAGAAATCTGCCTCTGCCTCCCAGCAATTTTGTCTTGTGGCAGCAAACAGCAAATAGCCTGCTTTACTTTCATTTTCAGCATAGCTTGATTAGCACAAGAATAAAAATATCTGCTCCTCCTTGGCAGCAAGCAGCAGAGCCCTGCTGCAAAACAGCTGAGAGCAAAACAGCTGAGAGTCGGGAGGCCGATCCAATCAACTTGTGCTAATTTGGCTGTGCTGAAGCTGAAAGGAGCTGTTTCTTCTTGCTGTTTGCTTGCAAGGAGGTAACTGCTGGGAGGCAGAGGCCAAAGGGTGGGGGCCAGTGGGTGGGCGGGGCTACATTTGGTGTATAAGACGCACCTAAATTTTCACCCCCTTTTAGGAGGGAAAAAGGTGCGTCTTATACTCCAAAAAATACGGTAGTTATTGTTATTCAATAGCACGAAAAGATCAGGGAAAAAACCCCATCCCATTAGAAGCACCAACAGAGTGAGGAAGCTTCTGCAACTCTGCAATCAATCTTTTTTTGTATGCTGAAAGTGAAGGGTGCTTCAGTTGTACAGTTGCAGCCACTATTTTGACTTGTTTGACCTCCCCACCCACCCCCACCTCCTGACATCTTCACATCCCATCTTTTGGCCACCATGGGAAAATGGGAAAATCCCAACCTGACTCCCTTTATAATATTGCTCGTCTGTATAGTCCTAAGTCACCCCACCGAAATGTAGAATGTGAGTCTCTCCTTAACTCAGGATTTGACATCTACAGCCTTATTTTTATCCAGCAAATTGTTCGCTCCACTGCTCTCTCAATTAATTATTGAGTGCAAGAATGAATACTAAAAAAGAAATGTTACAAAATGTGGAGGGGGGGGAAGCAGCAGTTTTAATAAGGGACGTGCAACCTCCCCACCAGTGGCAGGTCTACCCCACACTTCTGCATACTCACCCATTTGCGGGCCAAATCCAGAAGGCTTTGTCGTATCACACCAGGTAAAATGATTCCATTAAGTGGAGGGGTGACCAGCTCCATATCTGAAAAGTGGACATTATAGTTACACATTTCCAGGGATGGCTGCATGTCATAACACTAAAATATTTCCGAAACCTCAAAAGGTAGAATGAACTGAGGGGAGGGAATGTAATTATAATTAAAAGAGAAAATCATGCCTGTCAGCTTTAGAAAGCTGAACTGCATGGGAACTCGGTCCTATACAGAGTTTATTTTATGATGTTTGTATGTCTATATTCTTCTTGGTTGTACACCACCTTGAGTCCTACGGGAGAAAGGCGGTATAGAAATATAATAAATAAATAAATAAATATTTATCAATCCAAATGGCACAAAGTTGCCGTGGATAAGTTCTACCGGTTTCAATTGTCAATTTTGCACATAACTCTGGATCCAACCACTAACTATGTTTAATCAGAGAAGAGCAAAAAAAATATACATGTATTAATTTCATAAATGATAATGGGATAATATTTAATATACATTTCTGTCAGACTTTCAAGAGATTTAATTTTTGGAACATGTAATACAGCAACACTTGTGTTAAGTTTTCATCTTCTTTTTAAATTATTTAAAATTTCAGAACAAGGATAGAGATGGATGGATGGATGGATGGATGGGTGAGAGATGACTGGATAGGTAGGTAGGTAGGTAGGTAGGTAGATAGATAGATAGGAGATAGATAGATAGATAGATAGATGATAAATAGATAGATGATAGGTAGGTAGGTAGGTAGATAGATAGTTGATAGATAGATAGATAGATAGATAGATGATAAATAGATAGATGATAGATAGGTAGGTAGGTAGGTAGGTAGGTAGAAAGATAGATAGATAGATAGATGATAGATAGATAGATAGATGATAGATAGATGATAGATAGGTAGGTAGGTAGGTAGGTAGGTAGGTAGGTAGATAGATAGACAGACAGACAGACAGACAGAGCAAGCAAGCAAGCAAGCAAGCACCAAAGATTAAGGAATCTTAACTAATTAATGTGGCCATTTTTCTTGATTAATCAGTTTTCAATCTGCATACATTGGTATCTGGGAAACAAAATACAGGCACTCCTCGACTTACTATCACAACTGGGGCCAGAATTTCCATTGCTAAGCAAGGCAGTTATTAAGTGAGTCACGCCCGATTTTACGATCTTTTTGGCCATGCCTGTTAAGCGAATTACGTCATTAAGTGAATCAAGTGGTCGTTAAGTAAACCTGGCTTCTCCCATTGACTTTGCTTGTTGAAAGCCAGCTGGGAAGATCACAAATGGTGATCACATGATTCCAGGATACTGCAACCGTTGTAAAGTACATGCCGGTTGCAAAGTACCTGAATTCTGATCACATGGCCTGCAATGGTTGCAAGGGTGGGCTCCAGTTGTAAGCCACTTTTCCAGTACCGTTGTAATTTCAAATGGCTATAAGACAAGGATCACCTACAGGACTAAAAGGAAAACTCAAACATATTTTTCCTGATGCCTCTGGGTACTACTTGTATCATGTTAAGAAGTGACACCTTTTTCTCTATGGCCACAAGAAAATAAAGCCACTTGTCCTTTTGAGTAAATACTTGCATTGAGTACAGTATTAATTTAATAAGTTTTAAAACCCTCAAATCCAGAGAATGCATGGCTTGGATGCTAAGATATTTTTAAAGATTCACCAATGTTGCCTTCTCTTCTTTCCTGCAATGATGGGTGTCTGCAGGAAAGTGGCAAACAAAAAATACACATCATGACACAAATTTTGCTCTTGCATGCAGTAACACAATGCAAATATGAAAGGATGGCGGGGGGAGGGGGGGTTCCTACATTTTGGTGACAACCATTTCATCATTGCACAGGGAATCCTTAGCTTATGACTAAGTCACTAAGAGACTGTTGTTCAAAACCAGGATGGACCCCTCCCAAAAGGTACTTACGGCCCAATTTCAAAGTGACAATGACCACAATACCACCTCTCCAGTCACATGATCACATTTAGGACATTTGGCAACTGGCTCATCTTTACAGTGTCCTGCAGTCGTACAACCACAATTTTCAACATTTTTTGCCTGTTTCCGGCATTTACTTCTGGTTCCCGGCAAAAAACATCCATTGGGTTGAATGGATTCACTTAATGACCACAGCATTCAGTTAACGAACCGCCATCAAGCATATTGTAAAGTTGGGTCCAGTCACATGGTGACCCACTTAATGACCACAACGAATTACAATTATAATTCCAGGCTCCATTGTGGTTGTAAGTTGAAGACTAACTGGTAGTTAGGAACAGATGCCTATGCAAGACTCCCAATAAATATATCCAGGAGATGAAGAGAAAAGATTGAACAATTTTGGTTGAAAAACCAAGATAGGTTTTTTTGGGTAAGTGAAGGAATTTCCCTAATAGTAATTTATTTTAGGAATCAGGAATTAATGTTTAATCAATACGCTGAATCAGCCTTACCACAGAACCATCAAAGCCCAAAACAATGGATCCACTACCGCCCAGAGATAAAATTACTTACCTCCCTCTTGGTCCTTCCAAAACAAGAAAATATTCATGGTCCCAACTTCAGTGATTTGGTGGTCATCTCCGTACAGCCACAAAACCTGCTGGCAACCTAGTTTGGCAGCCTCTCTTTGCACGTATATGGTGGGGCCATAGTTGCTAAGGGGCGACATAAGAATAGGACAAGACTCTAATCAGATACAAAGGCATTGATCCGTTGATCAAAATGGATGCAAAGCCAGCCTGAAAGACTAAAAGGGAAAGAGGAAAGGGACAACAGATGGAGAATCAAACGTATCTCCAGTTAAACCAAGGGCCTCTGCCTTGTTGGAAAGAGGTAGCCAACAAGGCTTCTCTAAATACCTGGCTGAACATTTCCAAACACTTCTCCTCCCCAAAACCTTTCCTCCAGTCAAGACCTGGTTGTGGTTACTCTATTCCTCTGTGTTTTGAAAAATGGACCACTGTTTAAGTATTAAAACAGGGATGGAACATCTATAGCCTGCCTGTGGCAACCCTCACCTTTTTTCAGTGTCACGCAAGACCCTATAACAGAATAGCTGAGTTGGAAGGGACCTTGGAGGTCTTCTAGTCCAACCCCCTGCTCAGGCAGGAAATCCTATACCTGTGATGGCGAACCTATGGCACGGGTGCCACAGGTGGCACGTGGAGCCATATTGGTAGGCACGCGAGTGTTGCCCTAGCTCAGCTCCAGCGCACATGTGTGCACCAGCCAACTGATTTTCAGGCCTTCCAGTCCCACCGGAAGTCAGGAAACTAGCTGTTTCCGGCCTCCGGAAGGCCTCCAGGGGGGATGGGGAAGGCTATTTTTGCCCTCCCCAGGCTCCTAGAAAGCCTCTGGAGCCTGGAGAGGGGGAAAAACAGGCCTACCAGGCCCACCATGCCAAAAGCAGGGGGAAGTGTGGGGGGGGTCAGTGCACATGCACGGGAGGGCGGGGCGCATTGAATTATGGACGTGGGCACCCACACCTGCAAACCCCCCCCTTCCCCTCCCTTTTGGCACGCAACGGCAAAAAGGTTAGCCATCACTGTCCTATACCATTTTAGACAAACGGTTGTCCAATCTCTTCTTAAAGATTTCCAGTGTTAGAACATTCACAATTTCCAGAGGCAAGTTGTTCCACTAATTAATTGTTTAACTGTCGGGAAATTTCTCCTTAGTTCTAGATTCCTTCCCTCCTTGCTTAGTTTCCATCCATTGTTTCTTGTCCTGCTTTCAGGTGCTTTGGAGAATAGCTTGACTCCCTCTTCTTTGTGGCAGCTCCTGAGATATTGGAAGACTGCTATCATGTCACCCCTAATCCTTCTTTTCATTAAACTAGATGTACCTAATTCCAGCAATCGTTCTTTATATGTTTCACCCGCCAGTCCACTAATCATCTTTACTGCTCTATAAAATTTAAATATGTTGGCAAATTGGCAATTTTCCCTTGGGGGAAAAAAAACCACAGTTAAAATATAAACTTTATGCTTCTGCTAGGGTTAGGGAAAAGAATGTATTTTGAGTAGGATGCCTACTCCATTTTGACTCCCCACCCAACCTCTTCAGTGTCACCTTATTGCAAATTCCTGCAATCCTCAAGCCTTAAATGAAATTCAAAAAAGTCCAATTCTTGTCTCAAGGAAAATGTCCCATCTCTACAAAACAAATTGGGCTAAAGTAGCCTTGCAGAACTGTGGACTTCAAGACCCAGAATTCCCCAGGCATCGCCAGGAATGTTAGGAAGTGAAGTCCAGGTTAGGAAAGTCTGACTTAAAACTGTCCAGTTTCATTATTTATTTAGTTAGTTAGTTAGTTAGTTCAATTTATATGCCGCCTTTCTCCGAAGACTCAGGGCGGCTTACAATGCATTTTTAAAAAACCATTATAAAAACATATAAAAATTAAAATATTAAAACCCATTCACACCATTCATGGCCGGATCTCACAAGATCGCAACAGCGAGACCAACGGCCCCAGGCCTGCCGGAAAAGCCAGGTCTTCACCGCTTTTCGGAAGGCCAATAGGGTGGGGGTGGTCCAGACCTCAAGAGGTAACTGGTTCCAGAGAGCTGGGGCAGCCACAGAGAAGGCCCTCCCCCATGGGCCTGCCAGCCGGCATTGTTTAGCTCACAGGACCCGGAGGAGACCAACTCTGTGGGATCTTACCGGTCGCTGGGAGCTATGCGGCAGAAGGCAGTCTCAAAGATAACCTGGCCCTGAGCCATGTAGGGCTTTAAAGGTAATAACCAACACCTTGAATTGTGCCTGGAGACCAATAGGGAGCCAGTGCAGCTCGCGGAGAATTGGTATAATGTGGGTGTATCTAGGTGCACTCACGATAGCTCACGCGGCTGCATTCCGAATCAACTCTTATGTTAAAACAGAAGCCCTAGACTTACCCGCCTACTTTGCAATTGCCAACTCCACCTATCCAGGCACGGACAAATTGGGGATCAGCCAAGAGGGAAACGGGATTGAAGCTTCCGGTGGTAAAATAAGGACCCACGGGGCCGAGGATCACAAAGAGCAGCGCGTGATTGGAAATGGAGACCCCCAAGGAAGGCTGCAGAGGGCAGAAGGGGAGAAGGCCAGGTAAGAGGCTGATCAGCAAACATGATTAGAATCAGCAGATCTATAAGGTCTGGGAGTTGAGTCATGGCAGCTGAGCTTCTTTTCTTTTTGGTTTGAAATGGCCCTCCTAACCGTCTTGCTCAGACTGAAGGAGCTACCTGGATAAACAGCGAAACGTTTCAAACTAAAAGAAGTCCGTGACTCAGCTTCCAAGACAACTCTACACGCATGGCTGAGAATCTCCATTGACAGATTTAACAAGGCAGCAATTTTGGCCAATTTTGTCAACTGAGAAGCTAAGCAAAGCTGGGCCTACTCAGTGATGGAGAGTCAGACCACTAGTTACCCACAGGCCAGAGGAAGAAGTTGAAAAACAATGTGAAAAATAGTACTGGTGGACATGGAAATTGTACATGGAAATTGTACTTTCCATGCTCTGGCCAAGAATATTGTGTGAAGCTGACTTCAGCATCTCCAGAAACTGAGCTGAACTCAAAGGAGATTCAACTTTTTAAACACTATTTCTTATATCTCCACTGTACACCTAACTGGATTGACTTACTACTGCCTTGCCCAACATGGTCATAAGTCATAAAATGGTTGAAAATGTGACCAATACAATTTTACACCTTTTTTTTTTTGTGGCAGTCATTAAGCGGCCACTGCAATCATAAAACAGCCATTCATGGTTAAGTGAATGCTGTGGTCATTTGATGAACCAATGGTTTGCTATGGGTACAGTTTTACTGAAAACTAGAAGTAAATGCTAGTTTGGGGCAAAATCATCATAAAACATGGTCATGTGACTGCCGGATGCTGCAGATGGATGTGAATGGAGCCCAGTTGCTAAATGCGCAAAGTTCTGTCGGTTACATGATTGGGGGGGAGAGGGGTAGCAACCCTCAGAACTTTGAAACTGGGTCATAAATACCCCCGGATACAGTGGTGAAATCCAATTTTTTTTACTACCAGCTCTGTGGGTGTGGCTTGATGGGCGTGCTGTGGCTTGGTGGGCGTGGCAGGGGAAGGATACTGCAAAATCTCCATTCCCACCCCTCAAGGGGAAGAATACTGTAAAATTCCCATTCCCTCCCCACTCCTGGGGGAAGGATATTGCAAAATCTCCATTCCCACCCCACTCTGGGGCCAGACAGAAGTGGTATTTGCTGGTTCTCCGAACTGCTCAAAATTTCCACGACCGGTTCTCCAGAACCTGTCAGAACCTGCTGGATTTCACCCCTGCTCTGATAGGTCCATCATAATTTCAAAAGGTCACAAAGTGACTGGCCGTATCTCAGGAACCATCTGTAAAAACATAGCGCATGTATTTATATATGCTAATCTTGGTTAGTGTTAAGTATAGCTAGGTTCTTTGTCTTACAATGTGCATACCCAGCCTATTTGATGGGTGAATGGAGTACACGGTTAAAATCCATAAAAATGGTTCATTTGGTACCGAAATTAATGAGTTAAACAAGAACGAAAGTGAGAAATAGGAAATGGAAACGCAAGCCTGATGGTATTATTTCTGAGTCTATCTATCGCCTTGTTTTGATGAAAAGGGATCAGATTTTGGAAATCAGAAGGAATATAAACGAGGAAAGGACAACATTTAGAAATGGCAACCCTGTTTAAATAACTGTTAGGGTTAGATTATGGAAATCCGTAGACATCTGCTGCCTGAAACTTTTAAAATACACTCATACCCACCTCGGTGCCAATAAAGATGGGGCGGATGTAGAGACTGGCCGTGCTGGAGTGTGGGACCCAATCTTGGTCCACCCGAATCAGCTGCTGGATGCATTCAAGCAACTCAGACTGATCAAAAGCCTGCAAGAAGATGAGAACATGATGCTCCTGCTGTTTGTCCTTGCCCAGAGAATAAAGGACTGTGTTGGGCACCTTGAAAGAGCCAACTAGATAGAACAAAGCCCCATCTGGTCTCTAGCATCCCTTCCCCAATGGAATCAGGGAGACACATCTGGGAAACCCAGAAGCAAGACTTGGTGCCTTCTGGTCATACCTCTCCACAGCTTCAATTCAGAAGCATCTGATTCTGAAGGAAACACGTACAATAGCACATGTACTAATAACAATAGCAATTAATTTTAATTTAATTTAATATTTAAATTTATATACCGCCCTTCTCCCGAAGGACTCAGGGCGGTGAACAGCCAGAAGTAAAAAAAAAATCAAATACAAAATTTAAAAACAATTTAAAAATATATTAAACAATTTGGCCCGACAATTAAAATCCCCCATTTAAAAGTTCAAATTAAAATTACACAATTGGAGAGTTAGGCCAACCCGGCTTGATGAAATAAAAAAGTTTTGAGGGTCCGACAGAAAGTACGTAAATCTGGAATCATCCGTATCTCCGGAGGGAGCTCATTCCAGAGGGCAGGTGCTCCCACAGAGAAAGCTCTCCCCCTGGGGGCCGCCAGTCGACATTGTTTGGCCAACGGCACTCGGAGCAGCCCCTCTCTGTGGGAGCGTTCTGGCTGGTGGGAGGCTCTTGGTGGCAGCAGGCGGTCTCCTAAATATCCAGGTCCTATATAATATAGGTCCTATATAATACAATAATAGAACCAAATAATTTTAACTAACTTTCTTTTTATATTGGCTTATTTACATGTTTGTTAATTATAATGATTGTAGCTATATCCCATCTCTATTATTATTACACATATTCATAGTCTTTCTTCCTCTGATTTCTACCTCTGGTCTCTAACCACTCATAAAATCTGTTCCATGTCACATAATATTCTGTGTCTTCTTTATCTTTTATTTTTAAAGTTAGTCTGTCCATTTCAGCATAGCCTAACATTTTTTGAATTACATCCTCATCTAGCAGGGTGTTCTCATTTTTCCAGTACTTGGCAAATATAATCCTTGCTGCTATCAGTATATGTAGCACTAAATATGTGGTCCCTTTATCAAAACCCTCTGGCATTATGCCCAACAAATATACTTCTGGTTTTAAATCTAAATTCTGTTTAATTATCTTTTCCAGCCAGCTACGTATTTTCTTGCCTTAGTACAGGTCCACCACATATGAAAGTAAGTAGCAGGACAATGTTTTTCACTCCCTCCTGTAGGATGCTACAAGAAACTTATTTTTCCTTTCACTTCATATTGCCTGCTCTGAATCCAAGAGTCATTCCTCTCATCACCTGATAGGGTATCCTTGTTCACAGGAAATATTAAGAGGTGAGGGTGAAGGTTCATTCTCGGAGCTTGTGGGTTGTTTTCCAAATGTTTCGTTCCCAGGCTAGGTAACATCTTCAGCAGAGTGTAGGGGATCTGCTGAAGATGTTACCTAGCCTGGTAACAAAACATTTGGAAACTAATCCAAAATCTCAGAGAAGGAACCTCCACCCTCATCCTTACACCTGAAGTTACAGATATTCGCCCCTATTGCATATTAAGAGATGTTAAAAGCATTGGAAGTTGCCTCCTACTAAGCAAATGATGGAGTCACCTTGATTAAAATACGTCTCATACACCCGTCACTTCTCCATATTCATCTATCAACTATCTGGGTGGAAATTATACTGTCAGAAGCCAAATAACAGGAGTACACTAAATTGGGGTCTATTTCAATTGCCTCCCCCCCACACACACACACACAGTTTCAGGGAGACGCTTCACTCAGTCTTTCTTGAAATATATTGGGAGGTTGTCCAAGTATTTTCTGTCCCTGGCTTCTTCCTTTTATTGAACTCAGGTTGAAACCTTTCAGTTTCAGGGTTCCATAGATGGCCTCAGGGAAAAGGTCATAGCTTAAGAGGAAGCTGATCCTGGATTTAGGGCAAGAGAGAGAACAAGAGGGTGCGCCACATACTCACAGGCAAGCAAGCTCGACGAGAGGATTGTAACATGCGATTCATGTTGAGCATGGGGCGAAAAAGCCGGATGCGCTGATCCGAGCCCCGGAAAGCTTTCATTCCTTCAAAAAGCTAGATAAGGAGAGGAGGAAGGGGAGATAGAAAAAGTAAAGTGAATTATGTGGTAGAGATCATCTTCTGATATATGACCTGGGCTTAAACTTTAGCAGGTTAATGAAACACAATGGCAACCTTATTATTATGGCTTGATGCAAAGATGGGCAATTAACATTTCCCCTACAACCTATTTTGGCAGTTCACAGACCTTTGGGACAACCATGATGTGGATGGTTGAGAATTTCCATTGACATCCCAGAACTCTCTTTGACCATGCAAACAGAGAACACTGTTCCACTGCGCCTCTTTGATCTCCCAGGAAAAGAAAAACCAATCCCCAGCCCAACGTAGTCATTTGCCCATTGTCTTCTGTCAGGTTTCCTTCACCCCCGATGTTAAATACTTGGTTTAACATTCCCAGATCACTCTACGATTATTTTCCCCCATGACACTGAATCACCAATTAGCCAAGCCCACTGTAGCCTAGACCTGAGTTTTCAATCTTCTGTGGATGCTGAGAACAGGCAGCAGCCCAGAAAACTAAACGGATATGTCCATGAAGTCATTAAGCTTCATCTCCAAAGATTTTACTCCTATTGATTTATGGAGTGCAGTGAGGCTCTCCCTGTTAAACACACGTGTAATCCAAAATTAATATGTGACGAAGATACGTATCTTCTTCCTGAATCCTAATAACGGTACGACTCATTAGATCTTTTAATCAACAAAGACTTCTGGGACTTGAATCTTTATTCTGAGTTATCTCATGAAGAATAACAACTTGTAATCTATCTTTTCCCCAATTATTGGTAGATTCCAGATGGGCAGGAATACAAAGAGATGTCAATCTCCTGCACCCAGATAAGGAAAGATTAATCTAATCCATTTTAATTTTTTCAAAAGATTCCCTTCAATATTTCTCTCTGTGATTGGTTGAACACATCAAGCTTAAGCTTGCTGAATTGTGTGAATCCAGCTTGGCTGGGTTGAGCCTGAGTGGCGTAGCAGGCTAATGCCTCCTATTAAGGCAGCATTTAACATCCAGCTGCCTGCAATTACTGCGAGTTCTAATCTCACTAGGCTCAAGGTTGACTCAGCCTTCCATCCTTTCTAAGGTGGGTAAAATGAGGACCCGGTTTGTGGGGGCAATAAGCTGACTTTGTATAAATATACAAAAAGTATGAAGGCTATTGCTTAACGCATTGTAAGCCGCCCTGAGTCTCCGGAGAAGGGCGGCATATAAATATAAATTAAAAAAAAAAAAAACCAGGCTGAGCTCTAGAGAAGGATCAAACGTGCCATCCATCTTGAGCCCCTTTGGTATGTCCATGAGAGAACTAAGCCCACACCTTGAATACCACTGACTTTTATCTACCGCTAATTTGCTTTGATAGAAGTTCAGATTCTTGTAGAGATCATTAGCATTCTATATTCATTTGAACTGCCTGGATCCCTGATTTCCCGTACCAAGTTCACGGTATAGTGAAGGAGTATCAAACCCAATCGCATTGTGATATCGTGACATATCAGGCCATATTGCGATGTATCTGGATGTTTTTTGCCTTTGCAGAGCTGGTGGGTGGGTGTGGCCTGTGCAGGCTTGTGCAGGCTGTATCCGGCCCATGGCCTACTAGTTTGACAGGCCTGGTATAGTGCATGCATGATCAAAACCAACTATGGTTTGATAACCTATAGCCGTGATGGCGAACCTATCGCACGCGTGCCACAGGTGGCACGTGGAGCCATATCTGTGGGCACACAAGCATTGCCCTAGCTCAGCTCCAGCACGCACGCACGCCCTGGCCACCTGATTTTTGGGCCTTCTGGGCCCACCGGAAGTTAGGAAATGGGCTGTTTCTGGCCTCCGGAGGGCCTCTGGGGGAGGTGGGGAAGGCTGTTTTCGCCCTCCCCAGGCTCCAAAAAAGCCTCTGGAGCCTGGGGATGGCGAAAAACCAGCCTACCGTGCCAAAAGTGGGGGAGCATGGGGGAGTCGTGTGCGGGGGACAGGGTGCATTGAATTTTAGGTGTGGGCATGCACGCACACGACCCCCTCCCAACCCCCACTTTTGGCACGCAACGGCAAAAAGGTTAGCCATCACCGACCTATAGCCTAGCTATGAGGACCATCTCTAATCTGTCATATTCCCAATTCTTCCTTTGACCCTGTAACTTTCCTCATCTATCATTCACCTGGGCTCCATCCACTCTTCATCATCTCCCTGATGTCTATCATAAATCAAGTCCTGACATAAGAACCCTTTCCAGCAAAGCAGAAGAAGAATGGAAGGTATATATTATCTGTAACTCTTTAGAATGGAAACCATTACCTCCACTGAGTAATGCAGGGCTGAAGAGGCTGGGTGAAGAGAGAGATTCTGGAAAGGTTTGATGTGTGGTTGTCCCCAGCCATTTTCTTTGCTCCACTCCACAGTGAACATATGGTCCGTGAAATTTTTCCCAAAGACCAGGTTGCTAGAATCTGGTTTGGGCTTTAGATGTTTGTTCAATTCGATCTGGAGATCTGAGGCCTGGAAGAAATGCAGGGTCATTGACTCGACTTTTTTCCCCCTCAGTGTCAAATTAAAAATTGAAAGTTACCCCAAACTTGTGGGTTTATATTCTACCCACCTCTCCCCAACATGGAACAGATTCCCGTCATTGGGATGTGATGTGATGGGGTGAAATTTTCTCACCTTGAACGTAGTACTGAAAAATCTCTGAGGAGCAAGAAGTAGAAAATCTCCAGCTTTTCCTCTCAAAACCTAGAAGGAAATTTGGGGGGGGGGGGGGGGGGGTACGAAACTTAATAAATATCTGCCCCCGGAATAGGGAAGCGGTCCTGCAAATACCTTTTTCTAAATTGCATGACTTAAACAGCTGTGCCTGAAAAATCTCTAAAGCAGATGTGCAGGTGTACTTCTTGCTTTGTTTGTCAATTACCCTGGAGCTTTCCCCATTTTAGGGGAAGAACCATCGTAAAAACTAAGCACATGTTTTGTTGCGTGCAAGTGACCCTCAGACTAAAATCTCCTTCTGGTTAAAATCATCTCAAACAGTTGGCTGGGAAAGACTGTTTTGTCCCCAGTATCTCTGGAGAAGAAACGTGTAGTTAGTCAGGATGGGCACAGTGAGCAGATGGTCCACTGGCTAAATTAAGTCAGAACATTTAACAAAATGGCTAATCGTTAATGCTGTTTTCCAACCCACGAACAAGCATTTGTGTGCCCAGTTCTAATTTCAAAAGACGGTGATTGGTTTTAGAGAGCTGCTAGAGGAAAATGCCAATAGGCAGACAAGAAAACAATAAGCAAATTGCTTCACTTGGTTTTCATTGATTCTCACCATGGATGCTAATGATCTGGGTTTTATTTTTAAGTTCCAAATTCTTTATGGCTTGTGATTAATTAAAAAGGTCAACTAAATTAGGGGCAATTACATGTAGTCCTATTCCTCCTTTTTTTTAACTGTTAGAGCCTGCTGAAAACTGCTGAAAACTGACAAGATGTGTCTCCTGCCATTTTGAGGCAGAAAATATGTGAAAACCATAGTATAGATCAGGGATGTCAAACTTGATTTAATTGAGGCTCGCATCAGGGTTGTGTTTGACCTTGGGGGACCACGGTGGGCATGGCCAGCTCAACATCACTCGTGTCGGGGGCACCTATGATGGCCCGAGTGCTTTGCTAGCAAAAACGGGATTCTGAACTCCGTTTTCGGCTACAATGGCCTCCTGCAACCCTCTGCCAGTGAAAATGGAGCCCTCGCAAGCTCCATTTTCACTGGCAAAGGCACTGAGGGCCAGTCCTTTGCTGTTTCCAGGGCGGCCCCATGGACCGTATCTAAGCATCCTACGGGCCTTGAGTTTTATACCCCTGGTATAGATCCTAAAACAGTCAAATCATGGGTTTAAAAGCACACAAACAAACAAACAAAAACCTTAAAAGCACTAGTCCCACTTATTTTCTACAATTTCAAATATAGCTCTTGGTAACCTATTTTTCCCTCCCTGGACTTCAAACTTGAGTGTCTTTCTACAGTAAGTATATGTCCACAGCATTTTGCTGGTGTACTAATTTAGTAGTCAACAGGCGATTGGTCTGGTGCAGAAATCTCCCGTCTTCAGATCAACCTCACCAAACCAGGTTTGACACGCAAGCCCTATGATTTTATGATTCTGTGACTAGAACTCACAGACTCCTGGTTTCTAGCCTGGTACCTTAACCACTAGACTAAACTAGTCCTCTCATTCGCAGATATTTCATCCAGGATGATGAAAAGAGCAAGGGGGCTTCCCCACCTCTGGCATAAGACTCTTGCAAAAATCTTAGAAAGCGCTATGACTATTACCCAATTTTCTATATCTCCATCTAAAAAGACCGGCAGAAATAGAAGATATTCTCCCCAGCAAGGCATCAGGAGGGTAACACTATAAAAATTCAGTACCAAGAGTCCCAGTGACACAATTACCTTCCTGCAGCATGACTCGTTCAGCTAAAATCTCTGCACTGATATAAGCAAAGACCCAACATTCTTAAGCAAACAACTTCAGTTAATATGTAATCCACAAAGATAAACACGATGATGGGAAAGCCGATGGTGACATCCCATTCTGGTTGTGTTGTGGGAAGGGGAGTTCTGTATTATTTGTCCTCCCTGGGCTGAGATGGCAACCAAAGGCACGGTTTTTGGAAGAATAGCCTTTGCCAGTTTTCACTGGCAAGGCCCATGCACAAAGGGGGCAATTGACAAGGCAGGCGTGGGAAACATATTTCTGCAGAGATGAGTTTCTGCCAATCAGAGGCTGGAGCAGATCCACCCACCCACCCCCAGCTTTCAGTCTGGACTGAACTTCAACCCTGTTGAATCACAACTGACAAGAGCCTGGATGCAAACTACATCAGAAGGAAGAGGCTGCCGTGACTACAATGTTCTCTACGGAAAAATAAAACTGCAGCTCTCACTGGTGACGAAAACAAGGAAAATGAAAACAAGGTAAGTCTGCATGAATCTGGGAAACAAAATCGTTACCTTTTCTCTCCCCCATCTGTCCTGTCCTGCCTCGATGGGAAATTGTGCAATTGGTTAGAAACCGAGAAAGCAAAGAGAGGTTCAGTGCTTATGCGGAGAAAATAAAAAACAGTGTAAGTAAAAAAACGCTGCGGTGAATTCCTAACAGTAATTAGGATTAATTAGGATTAGTTAACAGTAATTAGAGATTACAGGAGTTCCCAAAGTGGCTAAACTGGTTGGAAATTCTGGGAGAAATTGTTCCAGTTCATCTAGAGATCATTTCATTTGGAGCAGAAGGTATTCAAAGTTTAAAATAAACTTTAAAGTAAAGGGAGATGATTTCCACCACCACCCCTCCTGAGTTCCAGAAGAGGTGCGAAGGTAGGATTCATACCTTGCACCTCTGCTTCTCAACTTTGGCCACTTGAAGATGTGTGGACTTCAATTCCCAGAATTCCCCAGTCAGTCTTGCCACTTTGGGAACTCCTTGCTTGCTGGGGAATTCTGGGAGTTGAGCAGGGGTGGGCTGCTGAGGGTTCGGGAGAACCTCTAGCTAAGACTGTGCAGTTCGGAGAACCCCCAAATCCCATTCCTGGCCTTGCCCCGCCAACCCCTCCCAGGAGTCCCCACGCAGCCCGTTTTGGATGAAGGTACATGCAGGGCGCATGCAGAGGCTCGGGGAGGGCGAAAAACAGGCCTACTGGAAGTCCCAGAGGGCCTCTGGAGCCTGGGGAGGCCATTTTCACCCTCCCGGAGGCTCAAGAAAAGACTCCAGAGCCCAGGGAGGGCAAACCCCCCTCCCCCACCGTGGTGCAGGAGGCCGACTAGGCCACGCCCACCATGGCCACACCCACCCAGCAACAGGGCAGAGAACCCCTTGCTAAAATTTTTGAAGCCCACCCCTGGAGTTGAGTTCACACATCTTCAAGTGGCCAAGGTTGAGAAACACCGTCTTTACACTAAGCTATGGTTTAACAACAGTTAACAAGCCACAACTCGATGAGTTCACACATCACACGATGCTGTCAATGTCAAGCCATGGCTTAGAGATCCTAATAGCCGTGTGGACAAAGCATGCGAAGACAATGTCACACAGTTCACATGGATGGCTGAGGGTAGTTATGTGACACTCAGCCGAAGAGTACCACGATGCCTCGATTAAATTGCTAAACAAAAAATGTATTAAAGCTACCCTGGATTGTGACTGAATGTATTTAACAGAATAACAGAATTGGAAGGGACCTTGGAGGTCCTCTAGTCCAACCCCCCCCCCCCCCCCCCCCAGCAGGAAACCTTATATACCATTCCAGTCTATTCTAAAACGTCTCCAGTGACAGGGCACCCACAACTTCTGAAAGCAAGTTCTGTCTGCGATTGACTATGATAGATAAGCTGAAAGCAGCTGACCCAAGTTTATCTATTCAGTTTCCTTGAAAAGCAGGGATGTGAACTCTGATCTCCCATCCTTGGTGAGTAAAGTCCAATCTTCTACTGAGATTAGGTTGGCCTGCAGTTTTGAATGTCCGCCAGAGGAACTACAAAGCTGGAGTAACAACCTTCAGGGCTGAAGTTTAACCCTGAGATTTTTTTAAAAATCGCAAGGAGGGGGAGAGAGTGTGTAATCTGCTTCCTTCTCAAAGGAAAGGCCACAGTCTTGCTTACCTCCCAGAATTGTTGTTGTGGAGGAAAAAAACAGGAAAAAAGAAACCACATTGCCATAAAAGCAGGGAAAGCAAGATAAACTCAAATAAACAGACACACTGAGAGGCATTAAGAGCATTGATGTGAGGCAAGAACAGCTGAGAAGCCACAATACCATTAATTATTCCATGCCACAACTGGATCACCCCAAAAAAGAGAGAGAGAGAGAAAGCCAATTTGCTTAATGATTAAAGCACCGGGCTTGAAAGCAAGAGATTGCGAGTTCAAATCATGCCTTAACCATGAAAGCCATCTCATCTGACAGAGTTGTTGTTGTGGGGAAAATAGAAGAAGAAAGGCATGTTAAATATATTCTCTGCCCTGAGTTATAAATCAATCAATCAATAAGGCAGCTGAATTTAAAGAACCTTTCCCCTAGAGCCGTGATGGCGAACCTATGGCACGGGTGCCACAGGTGGCATGCGGAGCCATATTGGTGGGCACGCGAGTGTTACCCTAGCTCAGCTCCAGCGCACATGTGCGCACCAGCCAAGTGATTTTCAGGCCTTCTGGTCCCACCGGAAGTTGGGAAACTAGCTGTTTCCAGCCTCCAGGAAGGCCTCTGGGGGGATGGGGAAAGCTGTTTTTGCCCTCCCCAGGCTCCTAGAAAGCCTCTGGAGCCTGGGGAGGGGGAAAAACAGGCCTACCGGACTCACCGTACCATCATGTGCCAAAAGCAGGGGGAAGTGGGGGGGGGGGCATGTGTGCATGTGCGGGGAGGGGGGGGGGAAGGGAATTTTGGAGGTGGGCACCCGCACCTGCGACCCCCCCCCCCATGCTCCCCCCACTTTTGGCATGCGACGGCAAAAAGGTTAGCCATCACTGCCCTAGAGCCTCACAAAACTTCTCTGGATCCACTAACCTCTGGATAGATCGATCATCAGTTCAATAGGGATTCCAAAGCAAATTTGCTTTGGTGGCAAATTGGTTGGTAAAGAGAATTTCTCCTTGCTTTCTTGCCCAAGCCTTTTCAACCTGGAGATGCCACTGGACATTCCTTGGGCAGAGCAAGTATTTAAATCTCTGAGTTTTCCATGACAGATTGTGGTTGTAGTTTGAAATCAGGTGGAAGAGAAGGACATGGAAACCCTTATTTTTTAAGTTAAGTTGTAGTTCTAAGATTTTATATTCATATAATTCTCTACTTTTACTGCAGTGTATATATCCTATGTGATATTTTCAGTTACATTGGCCACCAGGAGGCACTATGTTTCCTATTATGGGTGACACCTAATAAGGATGAAAGTGGTGTGTTCCAGTGGTAGGATTCAATTTTTTTTACTAGCGGTTCTGTGGGCGTGGCTTGGTGAGCGTGGCTTGGTGGGCGTGGCAGGGGAAGGATACTGTAAAATCTCCATTCCCTCCCTACTCCAGGGGAAGGTTACTGCAAAATCCCTATTTCCTTCCGATCAGCTGGGACTCGGGAGGCAGAGAATAGATGGGTGTGGGGCCAGTCAGAGGTGGTATTTACTGGTTTTCCGAACTACTTAAAATTTCCGCTACTGGTTCTCCAGAACTGGTCAGAACCTGCTGAATACCACCTCTGGTGTGCGCCTCCTGGTGACCAATAAACAGTACTCCTCAACTTGCAACAGTTTGTTTAGTGACCGTTCAAAGTTACAACGGGACTGAAAAACGCAACTTATGACCATTTTTCAGAGTTACGACCTTTGCAGCATCCCCATGATCATAGGATCAAAAGTCAGACGCTTGGCAACTGGTTCATATTTATGGCCGTTGCTGTGTCCCAAGATCATGTGATCATGACCTTCTACAACCTTCTGACAAGCAAAGTCAGATTCATTTAACAGCCAGGCTATTGACTTCTTAACCGCAGTGATTCACTTAACAGCTGTGGCAAGAAAGGTTTTAAAAGAGAGAAAAACTCACTTAACAAGTATCTCACTTAATACAGAAAAGTTGGGCTCAATGGTGGTCGTAAGTCGAGGACTACCTGTAATTGCAAGCAATAAGAGTTTTAAGTACATTGTGCCAACAGATATCCAACAATGGATGGAAAGCATTTCTCCATTGAAATGAGTGATTGTAAAGCTCTTTTTCAAAATGTTGCAACACGACATCTTGGACTTCCAAAGTATGAGTACTCTCAAAAGATCCCCTTTGGCTAGTGAGATAGAAGGCATATAAATTTAATACTATTTAAAAAACAACAACATGTAGATAGAAGATTTTGCCAGCCAATGGCATTTGAAAGTATGCAAAAAACTTAGTTAACAGCAGAGGGCAGCAAAAGCCAAACCACACAGAGAAGTCTTCCCTGCATAAAAATATACCATAATCTACATTCCATCTGCTTTAATAGCTTTAAACCACCACTTTCTTCCGGTTTTAAGAAGGTTTGAGTAGCCTGGAGAAAAGTTAACTCCCTGTAGGTGATAAGGCAAATAGTTATTACAACCTTGTCCAAAGTTTTTTTCTCTCTCTCCCTCCCTCCCTCCCTCCCTGTCTATCTCTAGATAGACAGACAGACAGACAGACAGACTGACAGACAGACAGACAGACAGACAGACAGATAGATAGATAGACAGACAGACAAACAGCTATCAATCTATCTCTCTCTTTCTCTGTCTGTCTGTCTATCTCTATCTATCTCTATTTTTATCTATATCTATCTATCTATCTATCTATCTATCTATCTATCTATCTATCTATCTCCCTCCCACTGTCTTTGTCTGTCAGTCTGTCTTTCTGTCTCTTTCTCTAAGCACAAGGACTAGAAAGTTGTGATTAATTTTAAGATTCAAAATCTCACATTTTACCCTAAACGTTTTATTCGAATAGCAAACCCATTTACCTGTAGAATATCCTGCCCTTGGGAAAATCAGTGACAGGAACAGAAGGACTGACTAAACCAGTTTCTTCCCTTCCAAATTGGTATCTGGGATCACAGCCAGCAAGCAATGACATTTCCCCTTGCCTAAAGCAAAGGCTCAGTTTAGAAGTATACCAGATGGATTTGCAGTGAATTAGAAAGACTCTGCCTCCACCTTTCTAAGAGAAACAGAAGAAGCATTAACAACAGCAACACACTGTCAATGTCAAGAAGAGAACATGAGCATGCAAGTAGGGGCAGAAAGCCCCAAATATTCCAGTATGGAAGTTTTGAGTCTAAGGACCCTGAACTTAAATTTTACCTCAGCTACCCATTACTAGGCATCAGTTTCAATTTGCTCTCTGTAAAATTGTCTCGCAATCCTTTTAGGTTTACAACAGTAGCTGCCTCACCAGTTATCTAACCTCTCCCTCAACGCGTACTCTGCTTTAAACTACAGAGGAGTTAAAGAGTGCATTTATTAAATTTCTACACCACCCATCTCACCTAAGTGCCCCTGGCAACATCTACAACACCATAAGAAAACCATAAATAAAACACAAATTAAAAACAGAGGTAGGAACAAATTACAATTTACAAGAAAAAATTAAAAAAAAAACAGTTAAAATTCAGAAGGTTAATTAATCTGAGCTCCCGGGCAAATTCAAAATCCTTCTGGGGAAAGGGAAAGCAGAGAAAGCAAATCCCAAGGAAGAACTGAACAGGCGGCTGCCACAGCATAGCCACGTGGCAGGGGCAAATCATTTCTACAGCCCAGTGAAATGCTATCCCCAGTGTCTCCTGTCGGCCTCTAATTAAAGGGATTAGAAAGCAAACAGGAGATTAACAGCCTCAAGAGAGTGTGCTTAATGTCTTCTAGGAAACGAGACACCTCACTACACATCTCTTGGGGCAAAATCTATAAATCCAGGTTACATGAGGGAGTTGCTCAGAACCAATACAGTACAGCTTCAAGTGGTTCTTGCATATGTCAATCTTCTTGGCCAGATTCCTTCTTCTCTATTTTTCCTTTCAATTTCTTTCTAACAAAGCTTAATCAAACCGAACATTATGGGAAAACTGTTCTGTTCTGCTTTCCCTTCCATTGTCTTTCAATGCTCAAAAGTCCTAGCTAGCAGCTAATGCTTCCTTTAACAGTAAAGTAAGATTTGACCATTATGTAAGTTTAAGGGATTGACTTCAATACTGTTACTCTAAACTTCACCAACCAGAGATAGGTACCAATGGGTCGTTTATTCAAGGTGCTAGAATCAATCCCATGAATGCCCCATAGACTGTGCCAAGATCCAATTGCAGATATGATTTCTTATAAATCTAGAATTCCAACAATTCCTTTTGGAAAACTAGCTTTTAGGTAAGGTGACCAATCGTCTTCCTTTAGGGAGGACAGTCCTTCTTTTGTAAGTTCTGTCCTCTCTCGAAAAGTGTCCTCTTACATGTCATCCTTTTCGATATTTGAAGACTAATCTGTAAATCTCTGTATTCGATCGATGCCGATCCGTTGCGTGTGATATGATGTATTCATCAAGGCTCGATACAGTGCAGTGAGATGTGATTATGAGATGCATGCGCTCCGCACAGAATTGTTTTGAGAGTGTGAGCCGCATGCAAGAGTGCACCGCGTGCAAGAGTGCGCCAAGAGTGCGCCACGCGCAAATGGCTTTCTTTACTTCTTACCAAAACATAACACGGTACACATGCATGTGTCCTCCTTCTCATTGTAAAAAAGTTGGTCACCTTATTTTAGGACTTATTTATAACTAAAAATTTGAACCTGATAGTAGTTGGTGGGATTTTCTTTATGACTTACATTACTAAGGAATGCAAGTAGTGCAATCAAGAATACTCTCTCCCCCACCTCCAATGCTCAAATTAGCATTAGAAGACAGTGCAGGAAATTGATAAAGATCATAGAATCCAAAGGGCTGGAAGGAAGAATCTAAGGTCTTCAAGTCAGTGTAACCCATTGCCCAAGGCAATTCTTTTACCCCAACCTCATGTAAATTAACCTGAGTTTCCTCTCCACAGGATTGAGATTCCTTGTTAAAAGAATATGCATACTCCTGCATGCAAACTACAAAGAATTGGGTTTAGTGATGTAATACTAAGGAAAGGAGATTTCCTGATCCTAACAGAGAGACACAGAAGCAACTTCAGTAATAATAACTACCCTGATTCTTGGTCTTTCAAAATTTTGGCCTTCTTTACATTCCTGGCAAGTAATAACACATTGATTCTCCTCCCTTTCTTTCAGTAGACAGAAACCTGATCATGCCACCTCCCCGAATCACCTTTATTCTTCAGGAAGTTTCAGTTCTCCTAAGCTGAATGTCAAAAAGTCAAAGGTGAGGAAACAAAATAAATAAATAAATAAAAGGAACATGATGTTAAAAGAGTAGCTTACATTTTAAAAAGCAGTTGAAAGATTACAGCCATCAAGGGAGGACCTGAGACAACAGATCTGAAATTTACAACAATGCAACCGGGAAGAGAATTACTAGTCAATCTATGGCAGCACCTCCTGCAACGTTCATCAGCCCACTATGACTAATGATTAAGAGTTACAGGAATTGTATCACAAACATCTGGCAGCCACAGTATCAGGTTGACTTCAAAATTTCTCCAGATGTTATGGACCTGATGTATGTCCCTTAAACAAGTCTCCCTCAACACCTCGCAACAAAGTTGGAATTGAAGCTCTCAGAATTCCAAACTGCATGAGAAATGCTTTGGGTTAACCTGTACTTTCTGAAAATGGTGTTATGGCATTTGCCACAAGTTTTAATGGGAAAATTGGTGTTGGCTGGGAGTTCTGGATGTTAGAATAAGGAGAATGCCCCATTGGCAAAATCTATCTTCAATGAATCAGAAAAGTAGCATTCTCTAAACTGCATCTTTCAAGATTAGCAGTTTACTTTGAGAAGAGATATGTCTCAGTTCAGCGTAAGAACTATTATTTGGGCTATACAGGCTAGAAACATGCATTGAAAGAAGATACAAAAGTATGTTTAGAGATGGAGGGTGCTTTCTTTGAAAAATGCATAAAGAAAAATTATGTCCTTATCTATTTTTTTCTTTGTGTGTTTAAGACTTTTTAGAAGAAAGTTCAGCTTTAGAAATCCCTCAGAATTGCGCTGTACTGCAAATCATCTTTTTCTGTAGGTCACATTGTTATATATTCTAAGAAATGAATAAAGAATTATTTCCCCAAAAATTCAACTGTTGTAACTCTATTATCAAAACTACAGGAGGGTGTAAATTTCTCCATTGTTAGCATAAGAAACATAACTTGAAGACGAATGTTTATTTATTTTTTATTCAGAACCTTTTACCCAGATCCAGAGAAAAATTTCCCTAATGTTAAACAGGAAGAGAAACTGGGGGAGACGGGGGGAGAAGGGAATAGGTATTTTTCCATTCTCAAATACACACTTTAGTTATTCCTAAGAGACTAAGACTGTTTTGCAGAATGACTTAAGAGGATAAGAGTAAAAATATTTGGGGGGGAGGGGGGATCTTAACCTCATCCAGGAAGAATTTTGAGCTGAAGAGCTCAAATGAGTGCAATTGAAAGGACTGCTGTATTAAGGAGATGCTGGGGAAATTCCACCGACTTAAAAGAAACAAAAGCATCCGTCAAATCACAAATGAAAAATCCATTTGACAGAAGTATCTATGGAGAGGGCAAAGTAATTCAGGCAATTCCAGCTGGGAGAGTCTCTCCCCATCACCCCCATCAAAGAAGCAACATATTCACAGAGGTTCTAAGTCTCCTTTCCAAGAGCATAAAACTTTTCCTGTTGGGGGCGAGACAAAGGAGGGGTATTTCGTTCCCACCATCCTTCGGTTAGTCCCGAAGGTGCCTTTGAGAAATTGCAGGGGGGAATCAGTGCATCTGAGAGAGATGTTTGCCTTGGTGGGCTCAAGGAGGGCAGAGCTCATTTGGGGGGAAGGGGGGGGAAGGAGCCAAGGGGGCATAGAGAGAAGAGGAAGGCAGAAAGCAGAGGGTTGTTTTTGCCAGATGGCAAACCTAGTGTGGGGTTATCCCAGGGAAGGGCAAAAAAATTGGGGGATCGAGGGAGGCAAGATTTGGGTTTCGTGGCGGAGATGCAGAAAACAGCTGGGAGGACGTGAGGAATGCCACTTTGGGGACAGCAGAGAGAAAGGAGGGAAGAAAGGGGGGGGGGAACCCGCAAGGGGAGCATTTGGGAGGGGGGGGGGGCATTTTCTATCAGCAATGTTTCCGCCCGGAGCTATTTATAAACAGAACCGGAAACGTGGGCCCCCCCCTCTCCTTTTATGCAAGAGGGATGGAGGCCATCCCCCCACCGCCGTTTCCTGTACCCCAACTTACCTGCCGTAAGCACCCCGGGACTCCCATGGTAACTGCCATGCTGTTGTTGTTAAGGCTGTGGTTTAATGGGACTGGGCGGGGCCTCCGGGAGACCAGGCCCCAAAGGGTCCCGCCCCGCCCCCGCCCCGCCCCGCCTCTGGCGACGCCTCGTTTGGCCGATCCCGGAGGCTGTTTTGAGTTGAAGTGGGGAGGTTTTGGGGTCGGGCTTCTGTTGCCGTAGAGAGCACCGCTGAGCATGTACAGAGCGCCGCTTGCTTTCGTGTGCTTGTCTGAAATGGTGCAGGGTCTCCTGCTTGGGCAGGGGGGTGGGCTAGAAGACCTCCAAGGTCCCTTTTCCAACTGTTGTTATTCTGTCCTGGACAAAATCCTGGAGTTTTCCTGGCAGCATTTTTGCAAGCGGTGTGCATTCTGGCTCAAGGTCACCCCCAGCTGGCTTTGTGTGTCTTAAGGCAGGACTAGAACTCACAATTTTCCGGATTCTAAGCCTGGTACCTTAACCACTACACCAGCGTGTAATGTGGTGACTCAGTGAGATATTTCTGCCAAGGGGTTCTTTGTTATGAAACGGCCAGCCATACTTCCTCCCACATTCTGGAGAAAAAAGTAAGATTTTGCTTCCTGCATCCACCTAATGCAATCTCCTTGTCTGAAAGTAGAATCAAAAATAGAATCAAAATCAAATCAAAACTAGCCTGCCTCCTGTTGAAAAGAGGCAATTTAGTGGAGCAGATAATGGCCAAGTGGATGATGTCCCAAATACAGGAAAAAAATAAAAAAGAGGCTATGGCTGGTAGTTGGGAAGTATCTTTGAGGGGCGCATACAAGATATTTTGCACATAAAGATGGTTAATTGCTTGGTTTTGTTTACTTGCACACATATCTTTCTTGGCTCCTACTCTTCTACATAGTCAAGTGCAGGGGGGGGGGGCACAGCCAATCACACCCAGGTCCTCCTAACACGCCCTTTAACACAGCCAATAACATGGCTGGCATATACACCCTTCTAGGAACACATGCGTTTGTTTCAGCCCAAACGTATGCAGAGCAAACAACAGCTGCTTTGGCACATAGCCAGTAGGTGAGGCACCAGCAAACACTGTATCTCATCTGGCTATGCATTGTTTGCTTAATATTACAGCCTTTCCAAAAACATAGGGCACATTGAAGAAGAAATAGGAAAACATCGCACATTAATTCCTGCCTAAAATCAATGCAGGCTGAAAAACATCAAAAGGAAGCCAAATGACCTCTTGCTGGACTAAATACAACCACAAAATGCTATATTTTGTTAAAATTTCTAAGTGGGTTGTTTTTTAAAAAAAAAATGCTGAGAATCTGCTGAATTATATGCCATTGAATAGATATGTGCATTATCTAGTCTTGGTCTGAATTCTTCTTAAATATTATTTGTTCAAAGTATAAATTATGAATTGGAAAGCTGCTACTGAGTCTTCCACTGTCTTCGTCTCTCAAAAAAGGGGGAGAGTAATCACAACTGCACCCTTCCTTAAAAAGCGATTGTACTTAAAAAAATTGAAATCCCCTACAAAAAGGATTCTGATCACTTTCAAACATCAAAATGCTAAACTTCATCCACGTCTCTTGTTTTGTTATGTCCTTGAACAAATCATAACAAAACCCCAGCTTCATCCCTTAAGCAGTAAAAGTGAACAACCTCGGGTGACCGTTAATGAGATAAAGGAGGAGGAAGGTTAAAAGAATTAGAAAATACTAAAAATGCTTTTGAATGATTGATGTTTTTATTTTAAAAAGGGAAGCTCTATTTCCGAGTTCTGTTTTCATTTGTTATGTAACACTCAAATCAAATGAAAAATTGCCATGCAGGTCGGAAGAGAAATGGAGGAAGTTAGGCAGGCAAAGACTGTTCTGAAAACTGCTTCATCTCAATTCTCTCACATGTCATTCATGCCTTTACCTTCATGAGTCCTGTAGAAAGAATCCCGGAAATATCCATTTAATCTCTCTTTTTTAAAAAAAAATGTATATTGGATTGTGAAGCTTTTTTGGCAAGATTGGGGTCTAAAAGGTGGAATGATAATGACTGAATTGACTGATTTGATTTATATTGTACTTTATTTTGAGAATTCCTGCCTAGCTTTCTCCCCTAAGAACCCTATGAGATACATCTGAGAAATTTCCTGACATTTAGAAAATTAAGCAGTGGAACAACTTGCCTTCAGAAGATGTGGGTTCTCCAACACTGGAGGTTTTTAAGAAGAGATTTGTCTGAAATGGTATAGCTTTCCTGCTTGAAGATCTCCAAGGTACCTTCCAACTCTGTTATTCTGACCCAAAATCATCCACTGAGCTTCCATGGCTGAAAGTGGATTATTGTATGATCTAGGGCTCCTTGGTGTGGGTTCAACACTTAAAGCATTGTGCCATCATACCAGCTCTTCATTATGATAATACAATATTGACTTACGACCACAACTGAGCCCAACATTTCTGTTGTTAAGTGAGACATTTACTTTTTTTAGTGCCATTGTAATTTGAACAGTCACTAAGCGAACTGTTGTCGAGGGCTACTTGTTACAGCAGCAGTCGTTTGTTTTAATCAACCATAATATTCTTCCATCATGTATTACTCTTAGTGTTACATTTTAATTATTTGCTCTCTGGAAGGTTGATAAACCGTCTGCCAGTGAAAACAGAGTTCGGGAGGGCCGCATGCTAAGGGAGAAAATCTGGATGTGGCCTCCCGAGCTCTGTTTTCGCTGGCAGAGGGTTGCAGGAGGCATCGCAGCAAAAAACGGAGCTTGGGAGCCCATTTTTGCTGGCAGAGCACTTGGGCCACCACAGACACCCCTAACATGAGTGACGTCGAGCTGGCCATGCCCACCTCCCCCCCCCCCCGAGGTCAAACACAACCAGTGGTGCAATTCAAATAATTTAACACCAGGTTCTCTGCCCTAATAACCGGCTGGGTGGGCATGACCATGGTGGGCGTGGCCAGAGGGGGTGACAGGCAGCACTCGGCCTCCTGCACCCCCTCTGGGAGCAAAAACGGGGTGCAGGGGGTCCGTGCCATACAAACACACCAGCACCCCGTTTTGGGCCTAGTAGGCCTCCTTGCACTTACCTGGGAGCCAAAACGGGGCACAAGGGAACGTTCCTGGAAGGGAAGGGGCCAGCCAGCAATTTAACAATCAATTCACCCAAATCGGCTGAATCCCAGCACTGAACACAACCCTGATGAGGCCCTCAATGGAATTGAGTTTGACATCCCTGCTCTAGAGGTTTTGTACATTCACTTCCATGGATGTTTCCATTGCTCACATTGTCTAAGCTAATGGGAAATAAGGTCTAAAAGTCCATAGATTGCCTACTGGGCCAAGGCAGTTGGGATTCAGCTCCTCCCCAAATTGAATATGTAAGCCTATTTTACAGGCCTCCTTGGAGGATTAAAGAAAAGGACCAAGATTAATATTTTTGGAAAAAGACAGGAACAAAATATTGATGGCAATAATATTTTTTTGTTGTATGCCAACACCAGAACCAGCCAAGGCAAATATAGACCCCACTTTGTCTACACATTAATCCAGAGAAACAATGGTTGATAAGGCATTTCATGGTCAGGGAATCAGAAGTGGCCAGTTAAACATTTTCACGCTTAACAAAGCAAGCTTTTTTTAAAAAAAAAACAAACAGATTTAGCCTCAAGGTCTAGTTCACCTTAGGCACAACTGTGTGAAAAACAGGTCTGGCTGTTATCAAAGGCTTAATTTGGAATGTTCACTGGAGCTGAACTCAGAATTTGTTTTTATTGTTAAGGTCAGGATTTGTGCAGCTTCTGTTCACAATGTAGTTATTTGAATTTGAGAGGGGGGAGGGTGGTCCTTGAAGTTGCGGTCCCTTTATCTGGCGGGCATCGCCAAGGGGAAGACTGGTGAAAAGTAACATAAAGATGGAGTTTAAAATGAACTTTGTTGACGAATTTCTTCTCCAAGTTCCGGATGAGCAATTGTGAACTACAGGAACACCTCATAAAGTGAGGCAGTGAGATTGAAGATAACGTGGAGTTGATATTTTCAGCCCAATCCTTAGGTTTGGGGAGTGGGCAGAGAGGGAATTAATTAAAAACAGATTATTTATGCTCCCCAAGTTTTGACTAATCTTATTTTGAGTTTTTCTTTTTTTAACCTTCTCCCCAAGTCACCCTGCCAACAATCAGTTAGAACAATTAAACAGTAGAACCACTTGCCTCCAGAAGTTGTGGGTGCTCCAACACTGGAAGTTTTTAAGAAGAGATTGGACAACCATTTGTCTGAAATGGTATAGGGTTTCCTGCCTGAGCAGGGGGTTGGACTAGAAGACCTCCAAGGTCCCTTCTAACACTGTTATTCTGTTATCAGTATTTTGGTGTTGAATTTTGGTGGGCCACCGGGACAAAATGGAATCCAAGACTGATTAAGCGCACAAGCTGGCAATTCTTTTAGTTCCATAGTTTTCAGCAGTCTGAAGTGGTGCTGATTTCCCCTCCATTGCAACATAGTTTGAATGCGTTACTATTTCAGCCCTGCACATGCATTCACACATCCACACTTCTTCTCCCTCCCCTCAAGCAGCCAATTGCAACCTGTAGTGAAAATTGGGCAAGCAGGATCTTTTGGCTTCTTGCCATTAAATTATCCTACTGGTCATGCCATTATGCCAATCAATGGAAAAAGTGGGTGGGCTCCTGATTTTGGCATGCCAGGCCTTTCCTTGCTGAGGACCAGCTGTTCTGCCAATGAATTATTGCTGCCTACCACACAAGGGCAAGGCAAGAGAGCTTTCTGGAATGAGAAAAGGAGAAAGCCTCTTCATTTTTGCGGTGGATTAGAATTTATTAAAACCTCAACAGGTCCCAGAGCTCTTACGAATACAGTATTTTTTACTACCACAAATCAATGCAGCAGTGGAACTGTTCCACTTCAGTTTCACGAAGCAAGCTGAGAGTGGAGCTTGAATAGATCTCCCAACGTGAGTTTGTAATTTGCCAACATCGTCCCATCTCGGAAGGCTCTTGCTAGCTGTCAAAACCAGAATTAGGGTCGTGGTGGCTCTTCCTCCCATAGCCAAGTTCAGCTCCGCCACTGAGGAAAAGGTTGAGCCCTGTGCAAAATGTAGCATCCGAAGCGAGGTAGAGGGCGGCTTTTGCACACTCTGCTGGAGTCCCCATCCGTCCCGTAAGCTGCAATCACAACAGAGAGGAGAAAGAGCGAAAGATGGACTCTCTGTCCAAGGAGGTACATACACTGCCCTGATACATTTATTTTTACCCATGAATATTGGGCCCTTATTGAAGGAAAAACAAAGATCCCAGAACTCAGGGTTCTGTGATGAGCTTATTATAATTCAATAACTAAAACAGGGACCCCAAATCGCAGGCTCCAATACATCCACATATTTCTCCCCTTGTACCTGCTAGTGTCAAGCGCCAGGGAAATCAGCAGATCCAGGCAGTTCAAATGGGTATAAAGATTTATTGCAAGTTAAGCTCTCTACAAGAATCTGAAAAATGGTCAAAGCAATTTGGCAGCAGATAAGAGTCAAAGGAATTCAAGGTGGGATGGACTTAAATCTCCTGGGCACAAAGAGACTCATGACTGATGACGCATTTGACACCTCCCCCTTCAGCTCAGCCTGGCCATCTTCTACATCTAGAGTCTATCTGTGAATTAAAGGTTAAGTACAGGTAGTCCTTGACTTACAACAGTTCATACAGTGACCATTCAAAATTACAATGGCACTGAAAAAATGATGTATGACAATTTTTCACACTTACGACCGTTGTAGGATCCCCATGGTCACCTGATCAAAATCCAGATGCTTGGCAACTTGTTCATATTTAGGACAGTTACAATGTCAAGTGATCAGTTTTTGCAACCTTCCGACAGCAAAGTCAATGGGGAGTCCAGAGTCACTTCACCACCGTGTTACTAACTTAACAAATGCAATGATTCACTTAACAACTGTGGCAACAAAAGTCGTAAAATGGGGCAAACTCACTTAACAAGGGTTTCCCTTAGCAACATAAATGTTGGGATCAACTGTAGTCGTAACTCGAGGACAACCTGTACATAAACCAGAAGAATTTACCATCATCTTTACAGATAGTAAAGTGTTGACTTACAACACTTCACTTAGTGACTGTTCAAAGTTACAAAAGCACTGAAAAAAGTTACTTATGACCATTTTTCAGACTTATGACCATTGCCGCATCCCCATGGTTATATGATTTACATTCAGATACTTGACAACTGATTCACATTTAATGACGGTTGCAGTGTCCCAGGGTCATGTGATCCCTTTTTGCGACTTTCTGACAAGCAAAATCAGTGGGGGAACTGGATCCACTTAACAACCGGGTTACTAATTTAACAACTGCAGTGAGTCACCTAACAAATGTGGCAAGAAAAGTCGCAAAATGGGGTAAAACTCACTTAACAAATTTCTCACTTAGCAACATAAATTTTGGGCTCAATTGCGGTTGTATGTTGAAGATTACCTGTATTTCCCAGCATGCCAAAGTCCCATGAGAATGTTTAAAAAAATAAAAATGGATGACTGCAGCCTGTAATTTGGTTTGTGCTCGGTTCATTAAAGCCAAAAACAAATGGATTCTAGAAATCCTGCAGCGCCGAAGTTGATGTTTTTATTCCAGGTTCCTATCTTTGTGGAAGTTGGAGAAAGGCAGGTGGATCAACTTTTCTTTCATTGTTCTGTGATGACATAGCTGGCCATCAGCACCCCAATCAACCACTAAAAAGCCACATGCAATCAGGCGCCACGTAAATATTAGGCATAGAATAGCCCAAAGCACTCATTCTGGTAGGAGAGAAGTTCCTTGAGGATGTTGGGGCTCCAGCACAAGTCCAAAAGCTCACAAGACTAAATCTCTGGTCCTGGTGACCAACCCCAATTGGATCCTGCAGCATTGTATAGTTTTGTATTTTTACTTGGCTTTGATAAATATCTGTTTTGTGATTCATTTCACTCTGGAAATTTTTGAATTAAAGCCCACCTGGGGAAGTGCTGCAAACATGCCTCCTAAATTAGCTCCTCAACTTAAACTTAATGGAGTCCCCAAGTTAGAAAGTCAGGCTAAGACAGTGATGGCTAACCTTTTTGCCGTCGCGTGCCAAAAGCAGGGGTCATGGGGGGGGGGTCGCGGGTGCGGGTGCCCACATCCATAATTCAATGCGCCCCACCCTCCTGTGCATGCGCACGTGACCTCCCCACACTTCCCCCTGCTTTTGGCATGCAATGGCACGGTGGGCCCAGTAGGCCCGTTTTCCCCCCTCCCCAGGCTCCAGAGGCTTTCTAGGAGCCTGGGGAGGGCAAAAACAGCCTTCCCCATCCCCCTGGAGGCCTTCTGGAGGCCAGAAACAGCCAGTTTCCCGACTTCTGGTGGGACCGGAAGGCCTAAAAATCAGTTGGCCAGTGTGCGCATGCGCTCTGGAGCTGAGTTAGGGCAACACTTGCGTGCCCACCAATATGGCTCCACGTGCCACCTGTGGCACCCGTGCCATAGGTTCGCCATCACGGGGCTAAGAGTTCCATTTGGCTGACCAGAGAGACTTCTAAAGTTTCTCCATGACAAGGAAAGCAACTAAACTAAGATAATATATGCAGGTATCCTTAATTTGCACAATGCAAGAATCTTGCTGTTCTTGCTGCAAGAACTTTGGTTGTATTTTCACAATGTTTATATATGAACTTATGAAATATTATATAATTGCCCTACCTTACATTCCCCATTTTCCCACAATGCACTTGCCTGAGCATCTTTGCCTTCCTTGATCATTGCCTCTGCATTGGCTGCCTGGCTTGCAAATTTTTCCCATCCGGGAGTCCAAATATTGCTGGGTGAGATGCTGGAATTCCAAGGGTTAGAGAGTGCTGATGAGGAAAGCATTGTGGAAGAGCAACTGATCTACTTTTATGCAAAAAAAAATGCTTCACAATTCCATATTTTTATTTTTATAAATGTAACCTCATTAAATTAAATAAAAACTGCCTTACTTATGCTGGTGCGGAGATTGACAGCACAGCACTTATGACTACCAGAGCATTTATCACAGTGGTGAAATCAAAAAAATTTTTATACTGGTTCTGTGGGCGTGGCTTGGTGGGCGTGGCTTGGTGAGCATGGCAGGGGAAGGATACTGCAAAATCCTCATTCCCTCCCCACTCCTGGGGGAAGGTTATTGCAAAATCTCCATTCCCACCCCACTCTGGGGCCAGCCAGAGGTGGTATTTGCCGGTTCACCGAACTACTCAAAATTTCCACTACCGGTTCTCCAGAATCTGTCAGAACCTGCTGGATTTCACCCCTGATCTATCACCTCCAAAACAGCTGTCCTGCAAATTCTCAGCATAATTCAAACTAAACTCTTTTCCAAAAGTCAAAAATATTTAAGGAGATCATGGGCCTGCCAAATATCATCCAGTGCTGTGAATCCTATATTAGAATGATAAAATCTCATGAGACATCTGTGTGTATCTATTTAGAAGCAAATTCTACTAATTTAGTCTCAAGTAGCTTAGCTGTGCCCCCAATAAAATGAAGCTCCTTGATATTTTAAAAGCTAAATTAGCAACCAGGAAATCCTTGTAAACTAGATTGATTTTGGGGGGGGGGGAAATACAGGTAGTCCTCCACTTACAACCACAATTGAGCCCAAAATTTCTGTAAGAAAACGAAGCAGTTGTTAAGTGAATTTTACCCCATTTTACAATCTTTCTTGCCATAGTTGTTAAGTGAATCACTGCAGTTGTTAAGTTAGTAACACTGTTGTTAAGTCAGTCTGGCTTCTCCATTGACTTTGCTTGTCAGAAGGTCGTGAAAAGTGATTCAATGAACTCGGGTTACTGCAACCGTCATAAATATGAATCAGTTGCCAAGGCTCCAAATTTTGCTCATGTGACTGTGGGGATGCTGTAATAGTCAAAAGTTTGAAAAATGGTCATAAGTCACTTTTTTCAGGGCTTTTTTCGAACTGTCACTAAATGAATTGTTGTATGTCGAAGACTACCTGTATATTCTAGGACAGTGATGGCTAACCTTTTTGCCATCGCGTGCCAGAAGGGAGGGGGCGGGGGGGTCACACACGTGCGTGCCCACACCCGTAATTCTATCTGCCAGTGGGACCGGAAGTTGGCAAACAGGCTGTTTTTTGGCCTCTGGAGGGCCTCCGGGGGTGGGGTGGGGAAGGCCGTTTTAGCCCTCCCCAGACTCCTAGAGAGGCTCTGGAGGCTGGGGACAGCAAAAAACAGGCCTTTCCCCCGCCCCGAGGCCCTCCTGAGGCAGGAAATAGCCTGTTTCCCTACTTCTGGTGGGCCCAGAAGGCCCAAAAATCAGCTGGCCGGCACGCTCCTGCACACCGGAGCTGAGCTCACATGTCCACTGATATGGCTACGTGTGCCACCTGTGGCACACGTGCCATAGGTTCACCATCACGGTTCTAGGAAAACAAACTAGCAAACCACTTCTGCAATCTTTTCAGAGAAGGGTGTCATTGTTTAAAACACAATCTGTCTGTCTATCTAATTTCTCCTCCTCAACTTTATCATATTTCTCTATCATCTCTCTCTGTGTCTTATATCTGTCCATCCATCCATCCATCCCATCAGTAAAAGGATGGAACTAATGTCTGAATGGAAATACTGATATCCTTTTTATATTGCTTTTCTGTCAAGGAATTAGTCCCTGAATTCAGCAGCATATTCAGACTTCTCTGTGAATACAACCTTGATGAGACATAGATGACTGAAGTGGGGGACAACTGGCTTTTTTCTAGCAAAAGCTGCATCTCCTTGAAGTAATCTATTGAGAACTAAAGGTCTGATGCTAAGAGCGACACAAAATCAGCAGGAGCTGCATTTGACCAAAGGGTTGCAGGTTGTCCATCCCAGCAGGTAAAAAAAAAGTCTCTAATGTTGTTTTGGGAAGAAAAACCATTAACAAATTTCCCCCTGAATCGTGGTGGTTCGTTCAGCCCTGTTCCTCCCTCGCCATATTGGGCCCCCTGTTCCTGCGCTTGCTGTGTTTGACGGTCTCTTCTGGTTCTGGTTCGGAGGGAGGGGAGAGCTGAACGAACCGCCATGGTTAACAACTGATTTTTCTCTCCAAAACAACATTAGGGAAGTCTTTTTTTTTCCCTTAAACCCCTGAATTGATATTGAACTAGGGTGTTTATCACAAAACATTCTGCAGAGTAGGGATGGGTTCTAAATTTTTTTACTACCGGTTCTGTGGGCGTGGCTTATTTTGTGGGTGTGGCTTGATGGTCACGTGACAATTATTTACGATTTAGCAGAGGTACTGGTCTACCAAGCTTTTAACTGCTTGCAGAGCTGTACCAATCTACCCATTTATTTTTGCAGGCATCCATCTACTCATTTGTTTTCTTTTAACACTGATCAGCTGTTGGGCGGCCTTTTGAAGTCCTGCGGGGCAAGAGTTTAAACAGTTTTTTTCCCTCTAGCCATCAGCTGGGACTCAGGAGGCAGCAATAGATTGGGGGTGGGGCCAAATAAAAGGTAAGAATAACGTGGGGGGTAAGGGGGGCGTGGAAGGCGGGCGTGGGGGTGTTGGGGGGCAGAACCAGTTTGGTGACGTCATATCATCACCGCTACCGGCTCAGGAGAACCGGGCTAAATCGGGAGGAACCCACCACTGCCGCAGAGGGCCATGTTTGCTAACTGTGTAGGCTGATTGACAGCAACCATATTACCTGTTGACTCTGACGCCATATTGGCTCTCGTCTATAGCCATAGCTTTAGTCATCGCAATCACAGCACCCTGCAAATTGAAAGCATTGAAAAGTTATAAAGGGAATCAGCAACTTGACTAAGCTACAACTTCTCTCCCGCCTATCAGGCCAACTTTTCATGTCATTAGCTTCCATCTGCAGTACAACCTCCACCAAAGCAGGAGAAATTGATTCTCTGTCCCTCCCTCCCTCCCCTATTATACTCCCCCGACACTCACTTGCTGATAAGGTGACAGTCCTTCAGTTAATTAAGTGGCTCTAGTCCTTAAAATGAATTTGTGGTGTTATTAAATTCTAACGTAATTTAACCTTCCTGGAATTGGAAAGTTTTTATCTTGCCTTTAGGGTAAAAGAGCTCCCCCATACCACAACATGGAAAGCACTTCTGGCCATTTAAACAAAATTACCAAAATCAGAGGAATACATCCAACCAGTGCCTGCTCTCGGGAGCAACTTGATACAGAGAAATGAGCAAAAATATTTTCATTCTGAAAGATTTTATGACTTGACGATTCTAGAGGAGAAAATGGACCTTATAAGACCGGAACTTTTTGATCTGGATTACCTTGGTTGCCACATATGGTACAGCTAACTTTTGTCCAAAGTGACCAACGATGCTCGCAACATTAATGATGTTTCCATTTGTTTTCCGGAGGTAGGGCAGCGCAAACTGTTAACAGCCAAATGCAGAGAAATAAAGAATTACGATAAGAAAGTGTAGCAGCTCTGGTCATTTATTCAGTATTGATTCAACAGAAATCTTTTTTTTTTCCCCACAATAAAGTAATTATGTTTAGCCATTCCTTAAGTAATCACAAAGGCTAGGATACACAAGGAAAGGGAATAGAGAGGAGGAAAGGGGCTGGATGGTGGTGGATGGTTCATTGTATTAGATCAGGGGTCAGCAACCTGCAGCTCTAGAGCCCCATGTGGCTCTTTCACCCCTCTGCTGCAACTCCCTGTCACTCAAAATATGCATCACAGCCGCCAATGTGCAACACCCACCAGCACCCGATTTATTGAGCTTTTCAACCCCCGGTAGGCCAACCATGGATAATTCCAAGAAAAGAAAAGTTTTAGAAGAAAACAGAACGTTTAATCCAACTACATATGTTAGTTTTGTGGCCACTCAAGAAATAGTCAGGCACAGGAAGGGTTTTGTGGCTCCCGGTGTTTTCTTTTCTGTGGGAAATGGGTCCAAATGGCTCTTTTCAGTGTTTAAGGTTGCAGACCCCTGGACTAGATGGATAGAAAAAGTTCTTGCTTGAAGTTGAGTAGCAAATGCCATTCTTCTCCCACTGACCTACCTCCAACCACCCAAGTCAAGTAGGACATCCTCCAAAGTCGTTCAAATTCTTTTGGCACCTAGGAAATCCATACCGCCCCTTACTCTGATAATAAAAGTATGGTAATAACAGCATCAGCAACTAACAATTTTCTACTCAAATATGATGCTCAAGATCTTCTTTTCAAGGCAGTTCCTCTCTCTGTCGTATGGTAGAGATGGCCCTCGGTGGAATTGTAAAAAATATTTTGTCCTGTTCCTTAATTGTACTATCTTCAAAACAGGCAAATAACATTGATCCCATCCACTCCAGAAATTGTCATTAAGTAGGAGTCCATGAGCGAGCTACAGTGCCAATAAGGATTTAGCTCAATATTTTTCCATAATTGTCAGCGATTCACGATGACTGTTCTCAATTTCCATTTTTTTCTTAGGGCCCAAGACTTTCCAGATGCATCAAGACTACAATTCCCAGGATCCCAAACCAACAAGGGTGTTTCTAATCATTGTAAAACCAATACTATTGAAGAGTACCAGTATAAAATAAGATAGAGATGAAACTTGGGCTCTTTCATTTGCAAAAAAAAAGATACTTCATCATGGATCTGGAGCAATTCTCCACAAAGCTGTTTCCAGAAAAGCTGCTGAAAAAGTATTCCACCTTCGAACGTGATCCTGAAATATTTTATTCCCCCTCTCCACTTATCACAAGGGAGACATCACAGAGAAAATGTGGGTTTTACATGCAAAGTGGAGACAGATTTGATCTCTAAGTAGGACAGCAGGATCCCGTAACCATGGAAATGCAGATGCTGATTAGAACCAATTGCCAAAGCATTTGGAGGTGGGGGGGAGGCACTTCAGAAGATATGAAATTGAGATTTTCAATGGGACATTTGGGTAAAATGTAAATGCATGAGCCATGGTAGCGCAGTAGTTCGAGTACAGTACTGCAGTCTGCCTGCAATTTGGCAGTTCAAATCTCAACAGTCTCAAGCTTCCATCCCTCCTAGGTGGGTAAAATAAGGATCCAAATTGTTGGGGGCAATATGCTGACTCTGTAAATCACTTAGAGAGGGCTGTAAAGCACTGTGAAGCCGTATATAAGTCTAAGTGCTATTGCTATTGGAGAGTAGCCTATAGTGAAATCTCATTTAATGGACTAATTGGATGGGCTGGGTGTTTGCGACTGAGGAAAGCGTGCTGAATTGGAGAATATGGCATTATGGGGCCAGATGGCATTTATTTTCATAAATGCCATTTGGCATAATAATGTAATGACACAAATAATAATGTCACCTGTGTACTGTAATGATGTCATCATGCAAATGAATAAATGAAAGAAGTAATGACTTGTCTATGTAAAGATGTAAATCGCAGTGGTAATGGAAGTGGTACATGCAAAGCAGTACATGCATGAGGTCTGATATAAAAAATGGTTCTTTGCATGTAATCGTTTTTACTTTTGAACTTCAATGAAATGAAAATATTTAGGGCCTGTCCCCTCCTACCATATCTGCCTTGGAATGTGGCTCATGTTGTATTATCTAAAGTCTGCTTTGCTTTTAACCCAGAAATTGTGCACCCTTACAGGAGTAAATTATTCATCCCCAACTACAGTATGTGCCATTTAAATCAGCGGTTCTTTTGAGCATATACTGGGGTAATGGAGAAATCTGTGAATCAAGGATCCAGTTTGGGAATATTACTGCTGAAATGTTGTATAAAACAACAGTTTGTTTGTGTGTATGTGTGTGGTGGGTGGGTGGGTGGGTGGGTGGAGTAATGACATTATGTGAGACCAGGAAAAGATGTATCAGAGTCAAGCAGTTTCCATAACCTTCATTTTAAATAGCCAGCCGTGATCAGGATGATTTCAAAATTAGATTGTAATCTAATCCCCCGGATGGATTCAGGTTTGGGAAGACTATCACGTAGTTCTAAAAGTGAGTAGGTCAATCTGGGACTGAATTGAATTGAATCCATAATTTGGAGTCAACGATGACTGCCAAGGCCCCTCCATCTTGGTGAAGTAGAAGTAAGCTACAAGTGTCCCCAAGTAATTATAGATAGGAAGCAGTAGACAGCCCAAAAAGAAAAACTCAGTGTCCTAAGAAGCTTGGCCCCTTTAGGTAACAGATTAACAGAGTTGGAAGAGACTTTGTAGGTCCGTGATGGTGAACCTATGGCACAGGTGCCAAAGGTGGCGCACGGAGCCTTATCTGTGGGCACACGAGCGTTGCCCTACCTCAGTCCAGCACGCATGTGCATGCTGGCCAGCTGATTTTCGGGCCTTCTGGGCCCACTGGAATTTGGGAAAAGGGCCTCCGGGAGGGTGGGGAAGGCTGTTTTTGCCTTCCCCAGGCTCCTAGAAAGGCTATGGAGTCTGGGGAGGGCAAAAAATGGGCCTACCGGGCCCACTGTGCCATCGAGTGCCAAAAGCGGGGGGAGAGCGGGGGGTCACGTGTGCCTGCGTGGGGGGATGGGGCGCATTGAATTATGGGTGTAGGCACGCGCACGCACAATCCCACCCCCACCCCCGCTTTTGGCACACGATGGCAAAAAGGTTAGCCATCATTGTTGTAGGTCCAACCCCCCGCCCAAGCAGGAGACTCTACACCATTTCTAACAAATGGCAGTTCAGTCTCTTCTTGAAAGCTTCCAGCAATGAAGCTCCCACAACTTCTGAAGGCAAGCTGTTCCATTGGTTGATTGTTCTCATTGTCAGAAAGTTCCTCCTCTTTTCTAGGTTGAATCTCTCCTTGGTCAGTTTCCATCCATTATTCCTTGTCTGGCCTTCAGGTGCCTTGGAAAATAGCTTGACCCCTTCCTCTCTGTGGCAGGCCCCTCAAATATCGGAACACTGCTATCATGTCTCCCCTGGTCCTTCTCTTCACTAGACACATCCATACAGGTCGTCCTCAACTTACAACAGTTCATTTAGTGACCTTTCAAAGTTACAATGGCAGTGAAAAAATTGGCTTATGGCCGTTTTTCACAACATCCCCGTGGTCACGTGATCAAAATTCAAACACTTGGCAACTGAATCAAATTTATGACAGTTGCAGTCTCCCGGGGTCATGTGGTTCCCTTTTGCGCCCTTCTGAGAAGCAGAGTCAATGGAGAAGCCAGTTTCACCTAACAACTGTGTTACTAAACAATTGCAGTGATTCACTCAACAACTTGACAAGAAAAGTTGTAGACGTGGGCAACATTTTTACTTAAAAACTGTCTCACTCAGCAACAGAAATTTTGGGCTCAGTTGTGATCATAAGTCGAGGACTAACTGTATTGTGTCCACATGAACACACGGCCCAAACGTCATGAAAGGAAGTACCAGTAGATTGTTCTTGCCACTTAGTGAGGAAATGGGACTGGCCCATTTCCTCACTATGGAGAATATAGATAGGAATCTAGGCAAGAAGGTCCCATCAAGGATTCTGTATTGCTCTCTCTCCAAAACTCTGCACCAATCCTTGATCTACAACGGCAGGGTAAGAAATGAAATGTAGACAATAGCAGTGTGGTAAAAAGCATCTTGTATGCATATATATATATATATATATATATATATACAGAGATATATATATATATCTACAAAGCGCAAATGGAAACAGAGAAGCCGCCGACAATGTTGAGGTCCATGAGATTGCGGAATTCTTGGGCAGATACATCATCGATTCTTTGATCAGGGGGATCTATTTCACAGAGAAAGAGAGAAAGGATATTGCAATAAATCTATATAGATTGCCTTCCTGCCTGCTGGTGCATGTATTTCGCTTTTCTAGCAGTGTAAAGGTCCTTATTCCAAATTAATCCTGAGGACCATACATCACCTAGATCAGTTTGTGCACCAAATAAAAGTCATGCTTAATCAACTTTGTCGGTGTTATCCTAGCTGGGTTCTCCTTCTTGTTTCTCTCCAAGGTGATGACTGGGGAGAACCAATTCGATTGGTTCAACTGGTTAATTACATTCTCTGGCTCTCCAAATATCTCACAGGGTTGCTATGGAGATAAAATTGGAGAGACTTTCACAGGGTGATGGAAGTTGTAACCTAACACATGGGGGAGTGTCAGGTTGAGGAAAGTAATCTATCCCGCTCATAAAAATCAACAGATGCCTTTACAGAAATCTACAGGGACTCCATGTGATAAAAGCAACCTCAAACAGGTTAGAAACAATTGAAAAAACTGTTAAAATAAATAAGAATGGGGTGGAGAATTGTCTTCCGAGCCTGTGGGTTGGTTTCTGAATATTTCGTTTCCAGGCTAGGTAACATCTTCAGCGGAGTTTAGGGGATATCAGTGTTCTTCTGTTTATACAGGCTTTGTGTGTTCAGTAAGTCTTGTGACGGGGAAGTCACATCAGGTGAGGGTCTTATGATGGATTTTGTGACCTCCCCATCACAAGACCTACTGACCACATGAACAGAGGAACACTGACACTGACATCCACTAAACTCACCTGAAGATGTTAGGTGAGGTTAGCCAGGTAACATAACTTTTGGAAACCAGCACACAAACTCGGAGAACGAACTTCCACGCTCATCCTCCACCCAAGCTACAGATATTCACCACCTTCGCATAAATAAGAATATTATCCAGATTAGTGAGGTAAGTAACAACATTTTAAATGGTTAGCAAGACAGGCCCAATCATTTTTGAAATGACTCACGCCCGCCAGCATTGTTCACCAGGCAATCTAGTTGTCCGTACTGTCCTATGGTCACCGACACCAACCTCTGTAGAGAAGGTACAGGGTAAAAAGAGAAAGATTTCAGGGATGGTAGGAGTGGTGCAGTGGTTAGAATGCAGTATTGCAGGCTAACTCTGCCCACTGCCAGCAGTTTGTTCCTCAATGGCTCAAGGTTAACTCAGCCTTCCATCCTTTCGAGGTTGGTAAAATTAGGACCCAGATTGTTGGGGGCAATACTCTGTAAAAATAAACTGCTTAGCGAGGGCTATAAAGCACTGTGAAGTGGTATATAAGTCTTATTGCTATGCGGAAGAAGATCAAGAAGAGAATCAAATTATCTGGCACTTTACAAGTTGCAATCTTCTTAAACAGCCAAGTCCAAGCATAATCAGTTTGAGAAATGTGGACAGTTGGATGCTACTGCAGGAGTAATAGAGGAGGGTAGATTTAAGGCAATTTTCCAAGGATGTGGGCTGTGAAGCTATAATACAGCCATCTTTCTATAGCAAAGTAGGTATAAATCTACACAGTATCAGTATTTGGATGGGAACCATGTGGGAAACCTGAGATGATAATGGCAGGTAGATATGTAAGAAGCTAGATAGGGATCACATACATGTATTTGCACAAAGTAAAGACTAAAGAAACTGGTATTCAGCAGGTTCTGACCAGTTCTGGAGAACCAGTAGTGGAAATTTTGAGTAGTTCAGAGAACCGGTAAATACCACATCTGACTGACCCCACCCCCATTTATTCTCTGCCTCCCAGGTCCTAGCTGATCGGGAGGAAATGCTGATTTTGCAGTAACCTTCCCCTGAAGTGGGAAGGGAATGGAGATTTTACAGTATCCTTCCCCTGCCATGACCACCAAGCCATGCTATACCCACCAAGCCATGTCCACAGAACCGGTAGTAAAAATTTTTTGAATCCGACCACTGTATTCAACCAATAAGAATGGGGAAAAGTTTGCCATCTTACCTATTCCTCCATAGCTGTTATTCAGGGGAATGTTGTCCCCAAAGTTTCTATAGATCATGAATTGCTATTGTTAACATCACTGACACTGGTTTACCACTTGTTCTGTACATTTACCCAAAAATCAGGATAGTGTTGATACACGTGACCCTTTGAGCTAGCCCTGCGCTAGATTTCCGCAATGCACAAAATCATAAGTTCTTTTTAACTACTATTTGTTGAACAAGCTAGACAAGGCCTCTTTACTCAGAATACAAAGCCAGAAGCCACAATTTACAAACCCAACTGGCTGACTTTGCATTTTATGCTAAATCAAAACCAAATTTGTCACATGAAGCTAGAGTGCAATACATGAATCCAGTGGTTGTCTTACAATTACTTTCAACTCAGCATTATATCTGAAAGAAAGAATAAGACGAGTTTTGGCTAGGGTTTTCCAACCTTGGCAACTTTAAGATGCCTGGACTTCATTTCCCAGAATTCTCCAATCAACTGTGCTGGCTGGGGTATTCTGGGAATTGAACACCACACTTCCTTAAAGTTGCCAAGGTTGGGAATTCCTGGATTTGCTGCATTTGCATTGGACTTCAGTGTGAGAAGTTACATTGCAGAAGTGATGGAAAAATGCAGAAGTTCAAGAAAACCATAAGAAATAAGCTCCAGATCTAGGAAAGAAACCATCCAGGAAGAGAAATCCAGCCTACCTTCATGTCTGCTTCACAAAGGACATCGCAGACCACAAAGCGACCTTCTCCAGATCCACCACCTTCTGCAAGTTCCCTCTCTAGACCTTTTCCTTTTTCTTCTGCAAAGAGATGGGAAGTGGGTTTAGTGCTGCCATAGGGAAATGGAAGGGAAAGATAACCATTTTATCCCAAGTTATTTATACCTGAAGTCTTTAGCTGCCTCTCTAGTTCCAGCCGTGGTCCAAGTAAAATTAACAGGTGCACCACTCACACCTGAGAAATTGATTTCCACCAACTCCTGGAAAAGTTTTCACAGCAGGAGTTGAAAACATGTGGCCCAATAGCTCCCATTATATATTTTTAAAAATTGGTTTTAGAATACAGTGGGAATATATCTAGCTATTTCTAGTCAATTGGAGTTGTAGTTACAACAAATTTGAATAATTAAACAAAAAATGGAAGCTGCTGGTGTTTCCATCTTGCCACAAGATCTACTCGTGAGTAGTATTCTCAAACACAACCCATTGTGATAAGGTTTGTCCATTTTAATGTCAACTTTCTATTAAGTTTATACCATTGACAAAACATTTTGCCAGACTGGTAAGCATAATTGTTGTTATATGTTTTAACCCATGAAAATCCATCGCCACAGACTTCTACCTACTATTAAAACTAGCCCAACATTATAGCATTGAAAAGGCTATTTAAGCTACTAAGGCAAATTGTCTACTGTACTTGCTGTAAATTACAGCAAGAAGAAAAGAAAGGCTGAGAGCTAATTCAGTCAGTTAGTGCTATTTGGATTCATCCTTCCTTCCTTCCTTCCTCCCTCCCTCCCTCTTTCCTTTTTCTTTCCCTCTTTCTTTCTTTCTTTCTCTCTCTCTCTCTCTCTCTCTTTCTTTTCTTTTCTTTTCTTTCTTGCCAAGTCAGATAGATAAGGTTACTTTATCTATTATTACACTGGGTAAATTTAGAAACAGTTTGATTAATTTTAAAAAAAACCCTTTTTACAACCCTATAATCCCTTAATTCGGGGTAGATTCAGGGCGACTGGATAGAGTATTTACTAGACGGATGCCCTTCCTGACACCGCACAGAGTTCACAGCAAGTATTTTCTCTTTGCACCCTGAGAGAGAAACATCTGTCACTAACTAGGATTGAACTTTCAACCTTCCGAGTGGGAGGCAGGCACCTTCACCAGTAGGCCACCATGCCACAGTTTGATTCAATAACAAAATAAAATAGGTAGTCAGAACGCAAACCAAAGTTAGCTTAGTGAGCCTTAGATGATAGGTCTGTGTGATGAATACAGCATCCGGCAGGTTTAAACTGCTGCTCAATTGCAAAGGTCATTATTATATATTTTGCTCTTCCTTAGGAAAGATCACACATCCCATTTTCCTATATGAAAATCATCTCCACAGGAAAATATTAAATTGCCTTTGTTGCAGGTAGGCATGCCAGTGATTTAGTGGGCATCTTATTTTTCTGGCCGGAAAATATTGGTTTTTCTCATTGCTTCCATTTTCTGCAAAGATTTAGATTTAGATTTTATTGAACTTCTATATCGCCTTCTCCCAAAGGACTCAGGGCAGTGTACAGCCATATTAAAACACATATAAACCACAAAATTTAAGAACAATTTAAAACAAATATATAAAATTTGGCCCACGAAATTAAAAACTAACAAACACCCCATTTAAAAATTCCTATTAGGCCAGCCCGGCTTGTTGGAATAAAAGAGTCTTCAGGGCGCGGTGAAAGGTACGCAGGTCAGGGATCATATGTATCTCCGGGGGCAATTCAGTCCAGAGGGCTGGTGCCCCCACAGAGAAGGCTCTCCCCCTAGGTGTCACCAGTCAACACTGTTTGGCCGACAGCACCCTGAGGAGCCCTTCTCTGTGGGAGCGTATTGGCCGGTGGGAGGCTACCGGTGGCAGAAGGTGATTTCATATATATCGCGGTCCTAAGCCATGGAGCGCTTTAAAAGTGGTAACCAACATCTTGAATTGCACCCGGAAGACCACCGGGAGCCAGTGTAGCTGGCTACATCCACATCTACAATCTACACAAAGATAGATTGCTGAATTCTAGCAAAGCTCCAAGTAGATACTTACCTTCTTTCATCTAAAAATCTGAATGTGTCCTTCTGAATGACACCCTATGATTTGGATGAATTTTATTAAAAGGCATGTGCTACTAAGAAATACAGCTTGCTTCATATGCGACGCATGGAGTTTATCATTTATTCATCTGCATTTTTCCCCTTAAAGATTTTGCAACTTTCTGTTGTCCAAACCTGGCATTTCCTTTTAGTCTGTTAACCTGATTAGCTAAATTGGGAGCAGGATTATAAATAATGAAATATAAAGCAAGGGCAGGGAGAGTTTTCTAGGTCTCACCTTCTGATGCTGGTGCACAGAAGACCACTTTGGCTCCATGATGAACTGGAAAGGGAAAAAAACAAGTGGAATATTTCAAAACAAACCCCAGTGACTTTGTTCACCACATCATTTGATGAGGATACAGGAATGTGATAGAGCAAGATAGTCCTTGACTTACAACCATTCGTATAGTAACCGTTTGAAGTTACATCAGCACTGAAAAAAGTGACATGTCTGGTCCTAACACTTATGGCCATCACAGCAATCCCATGGTCATGTGATCAAAATTTGGGTGCTTGGCAACCAGCATATATTTATGATGGTTGCAGCATCCTGGGAATTACGCGATCACCATTTGCAACCTTACCACTGGTTTCCAACAAGCAAAGTCAATAGGAGAAGATGGATTTGCTCAACAAATCTCTGATTTACGTAACAACTGCAGTGATTCGCTTAACGACCATGGGAAAAATGTTGCAAAATCAGGAATGACTCACTTAACAACCATCTTCTTTAACAAAGGAAATTCTGGTCTTAAATTGTTGACGTAAATCAAGGACTGTTTCTATAAAATCGGTTCCTTTCACCCAATAACAGCTTATGAATATAGAAACTATTATGTGTCAGACCAATGTTTCTCAACCTTGACAACTTTTAAAATAGCCCTGGTGGCTCAGCAGACTAAAACACTGTTATTAGTGCTGTTATTAACATCAGCTGCCTGCAATTACTGCAAGTTCAAATCTCACCAGGCTCAAGGTTGACTCAGCCTTCCATCCTTTCTAAGGTAGGTAAAATGAGGACCCAGATTGTGGGGACAATAAGCTGACTTTGTATAAATATACAAAAGTATGAAGGCTATTGCTTAACACATTGAAAACCGCCCTGAGTCTCCGGAGAAGGATGGCATATAAATCAAATTTTTTTTAAAAAGTATGTGGATTCCAATTCCCAGACTTCTGGGAGTTGAAGTCCACACATCTTAGTTGTTGCCAAGGTTGACTATTAGTCTATTAGGTTAGATTATTAGACTATTGGTTGATTAAATCAATATGATCTGGGACGACTTGCTATAGTTTGAAAAGCATGTCTCATTACCTCCCAGGTAAGCAGCAGTGCCAGACTGACCTTCACTGATCTTGAAAAATAAGCAGAGTAATTTTGTAATTATTTTGTTGGGAGATCACTAGGGAATCCCAAGACTTTGGGCTAAACGAGGGGTACAGGTAGTCTTCAACTTATGACTACAATTGAATCCCAAATTTCTGTTGTTAAGTGAGTCATTTGTTAAGTGAGTTTTGCCCCATTTTACAACCTTTTTGGCCACAGTTGTTAAGTGAATCACTACACTTGATAGGTTAGTAACCTGGTTGTTAGGTGAATCTGGGTTCCCCATTGACTTCACTTGCCAAAAGGTTGAAAAAGGGGATCACATGACCTTGGGACACAGCAATGGTCATAACCAGAGGTGAAATGTAAAATTTGTTACTACCAGTTCTGTGAGCGTGGCTTGGGGGGGGGAGGGGTAATGTGACAGATGGGCGTGCCCAACTTTTTTTTTTTTTAACTTTTCAAAGTATTTTTTCTAATGCTTTGAAAAGCCTCTGCCAATCAGGCAACTCAGCTGCGATTGTCAGAGAGGTTTTTTAAAAAATGCCTCTCTGCCAATCAGACAACTCAGCTGGGATCGTCAGAGACTTTTCAAAGCATTTTTTTTACCACCTCTTCGTCCAAGAGGTTGCAGGAAAAAAATGCTTTGAAAAGCCTCTGACGATCCCAGCTGAGCCGCGCAATCATCAGAGGCTTTTTTTTTAACTTTTAAA
>WNWU01013574.1:3319908-3363988 GCA_012654045.1 Ptyas mucosa
AGAGATTTTTGCTACCGGTTCTCCGAACCACCCGCCACCATCGCTACCAGATCGGGTGATCCGGTCTGACCCAGGAGCATTTCACTCCTGGTCATAACCATTAGATTATGACCATTGGTCATAACCAAATAAACTAGCTGCGAAACATCTAAATTTTTATCACATGATCATGGGGATGCTGCAAAGGCTGTAACTGTGAAAAATGGCCATATGTCACTTTTTTCAGTGCCTTTGTCACTTTGGACAGTCATTAAATGAACTATTGTAAATTGAGGACTACCTGTGTTGAAAACTATGCTGTAAGAATATGGCAAGCCACTTCTGGATTGATAACATAAAACTACAGGTCATGTCCATTAGTCAGTAGGAGTCAAGGTTGATTCAACAGAAACTTTCCCTTTATGTATATGATTAAACTAATCCAATGATCATTAATTCCAAGCCCTTCGTAATTTTCTCCTTCAGTTGTATAGCTGCCAGTTTAATGTAGTGGTTAAGGTGCTGGCCTAGAAACCGGGAGAATGTGAGTTCTAGTTCCACCTTAGACATGAAAGCTGGCTGCATGATTTTGGACCAGTCTCTCTCTTTCAGCCCAACTCACCTCACAAGATGGTTGTTCTGGGAAAAATAGGAGGAGAACGGCGCATTGAGTATGCTCACTGCCTTGATTTATTTATAAAGTAGTAAAAGGCAAATAAAAATCTAATAAATAAATATTAAGTATTGTAATTGAATAGCAATTTTTTGAGGGCCCTTGGCAAATTGTTAAGGGAGACTGCAGATTGTATACACTTGTTTTAAAGCTTTGTAATCTGCTAAAAGTCCTAAAGTTCATTTGTCTCCCCAGCTTCTATTTAATTTTGTTCTTGGCCGTTGGGTCTCATTTTTTTAAACCAATGTGTTTAAAACTATTACACCAGCGGTTCTGTGGGCGTGGCTTGGAAGGGGGGGTAGTAATGTGACTGGGTGGGTGTGGCCAACTTTTTTTTAAAAAACTTTTTAAAGCATTTTTTTTACAACCTTAAGAGGTTGCATAAAAAATTCTTTTAGAAGCCTCTGACAATCAGGCAACTCAGCTGGGATCGCCAGAGGCTTTTAAAGGCATTTTTTTTTTCTACAACCTCTTCGGCTGAAGAGGTTGCAGAAAAAAATGCTTTTAAAAGCCTCCGACGATCCCAGTTGAGCTGCGCGATCATCAGAGGCTTTTTTCGGCTGAAGAGGTTGTAGAAAAAATGCTTTTAAAAGTTAAAAAAAAAGCCTCTGATGATCGCGCGCCTCAGCTGGGCACGGGAGGGGGGGCAGGGATTTTTGCTACCGGTTCTTTGAACCATCTGCCACCATCGCTACCGGATCGGGCGATCCGGTCCAAACCGGGAGCATTTCATCTCTGTATTACACTGTATATTGTTTAACATTGAGCAATTAAACAACTGTTTCCTAAGTTTCTATGAACTGGCTTGCGGGAGAATAGTTATTTTTGAAGGCAGAAGAAGAAACCAATAATTTTAATTCACTTTCAGGCTATGATGAAAAACTGGGGATGGAAACCAAACCAAAAGAAATGTCAAAGCTAATTCATTAAAATTTATTTCAACCCTTGAAATATGAAAAAGTTTAAAAATAAAGGTAGTCCTCAAAACTTAAAATAGTTCATTTAGTGTCCATTGGATGTTATGCTAGCCCCCCAAAAAACGACTTATGACCATTTTTCACATGACCATTGCAGCATCTCCATGGTCATGTGATCAAAATTCAGATGCTTGGCAACTGACTCCCATTTATGATGGCTGCAATATTCTGAGGTCATGTGATCTTTTGTGATCCTCTGCCAAGCAAAATCAATGGGCAAGCCAGATTCACTTGCCAAATGTGTTACTAACTTAATTACTGCAGTGAAGCACTTAACTGTGGCAAGAAAAGTCATAAAATGCGGCCAGATTCACTTAACAAATGTCTCACTTAGCAACAGAAACTTTGGGCTCAATTGTGGTCCTCAATTGAGGAGTATCTGTCCTATAAATATCCATAGAGAGAGAGAGTCTCCATCAATCTCTTTAACAGAAATTCAGTTTTCTGAATTTATTTTGTTCCTCATTTCGTAGCACAGACACAATCTGTTTGCGTGCCCTTCAGAAAGACAGGATGTTGTTTTCAGTCTGTTTCCTGGATGGAAGGGCCTTTCTGACACCACAGGCCGACCTTGGTTTGTTCTAGTGAAGCATTTCTCAACCTTGACAATTTTAAGCTTTGTGGACTTCAACTCCCAGAATTTCCCAAGCTGATTGAGCAACACCGCACACTAGTAGTTAATCTTCGAACAGAGGGGTTTCAAGCTAAGAAGGTTGAACTCTGACATAAAAACTGATAATTAGGATAAGTACACATTCCAAAGTCCTGTAGTTCACACAAAGCACTAAACCCTCTGATTATAATAGAGAGCCATGTTTCAACCCAAAAAAGATTCTTTCATTTCCTTTTATAGCATCCTAAAAGGCTAAGGAATTTATATATGCTAAACTAAATGGCAATTCTGTTCAGGTGTAGTCCCTGATAGCTGATGCTGCTGTGGGTGGGGGGTGGGGGGGACTCTGGGATTTCTTTGAATCTAGACATCTGAACACATATCGAGCTCACCTCTCTCGCTCCAAATTTCGTCTAGACCCACTCCAGTTCAAAACATTAACTTTGAGGATAAAGCTTCATGCAAGACGCTGCACTGAAGATACTAAGACTTTGCTTTTTCTTTTTTTCTTTTGTAAAATCTCCCTGCTCCTCTTCCCACTCCCCACTCCATCTCCCTAATCTCACCAAATTCTCTCACGATGCCTTCGCCAATGCCGCTGGTACCCCCCGTTACTATGACGACTTTGCCTGGGTACCGCTGCCCGCTTGCCATTCCGGCTGCGATCGAAATCAATCTCGATTTCCAAGCGATCCACTCTAATCTTTGGACACAAAGTTTCCAGCCTCCTGTGGTTTCGAGCTTTACGCATGCTCCTTCTCCAGCGGCATGCTGGGAAATTGAGTCTTTTTGCTTTCTGCTGTTTTCATTGGGAGGGGGGGGGGAAACCCCATCATAATTCACTCCCGCGTTTGAAAGAGATTACTCCGAAGCAGTAAATGGAAATAGGACTGCAGTAATTTTATTTATTTCATTATTTATGTACAATCATAAATTATAGTACAGAGTTAAAATGTAAAAAAATAAAAACAAAACCCTGCTAGCCCTATGGAAGAGAAGGATGGTTGTGGGGGGACATAATAACTATCTATCTATCTATCTATCTATCTATCTATCTATCTATCTATCTATCTATCTATCTATCTATCGTATTTCTATGCTGCCCAACTCTCCGAGTACTCTGGGTAGCTTACAACAAAGACAGTATAAACAATATACAATAAAAGATGTTAAAAACCCATACACATCGCTCATCACCGGATCTCTCAAGATCACAGTGGTGACATCAACGGCCCCAAGCTTGCCGGAAAAGCCAGGTTTTCACCATTTTCCGGAAGGTGCAATTACTGCAAGTTCAATTCTCACCAGGCTCAAGGTCGACTCAGCCTTCCATCCTTTCTAAGGTGGGTAAAATGAGGACCCGGTTTGTGAGGGCAATAAGCTGACTTTGTATAAAATATACAAAAGTATGAAGGCTATTGCTTAATGCATTGTAAGCCGCCCTGAGTCTCCAGAGAAGGGCGGCATATAAATATAAATAAATAAAAATATTTTTTTTAAAAAAAATTTCATCTTAATGAAAATGGAGCAGAATGAAGTTTAATTTCGCCCTGACAATATCTATCTTTTGGGATACGCTCTCCAGCATTCCATTCAAGGCCGAGTGCTGCCATTAACTCTCCATAAGTTGTGTGTTCCTGGTTGCTGACATCAATACATCAAATATCAATTAAAAGAAATGAAAAAGAGAGAGGAAGCTTCTTACATGTAACTTACCTAGTAAGTACAATTACCTGGTAAAGATATGAAAAGTCATTTCTCCTATTATATCCCTTGGCCTTCATCTCAAGCTTCGGTCTGTTGAATAAATAATAATAATAACAACAACAACACTAATAATTTTATTGTCAACAAAATTCACTTAAAACCCAACGATCAGGTCCAACACACATAACAATCTCCAAACACACACCCTACCCACCACAAATTCCTCACCCCTAAACCACCCAAACATCCACACAGCAGACCAAGTAATGCTGTCCAACAGCTCACTGATGTGGCCCTTTAGTTCATTGTTGAGTGCAATTATAGCTCTGGGATAAAAACTATTCAGAAAATGTGTGGTCCGAGTTTTAATGGTTCTGAAGGCAACAGTCCAAAAAGATTGTAAGCAGGATAGGAAGAGTCTCTGAGAATGTTATGCAACTTCCTCAAACAGCAAGATTCGAAGATGTCATCCAGGGCTAATAGCTGAGTCCGATGATATTCTGTGCAGTTTTAATGATTCTCTGTAGAGCTTTTTTGTCCGCTACAGAGCTGCTCCCATACCATGCAAGAATGCCGTATATCAGGACACTCTCAATGGTGCTGTGATAGTAGGACAGAAGTAGATGCTGAGATAGATTTATCATCCCTCCCCACTAAATTGTTTTCTTCATGATATAGACCAGAGGAAGGATCTGCTGGCATCCTATTTCCCCATCTCCATTTTGCTGCCATTGGGTTTATGAAAGGCTGAAAGAACCATGCTAATCACCTTCAGCATTGTTTTCAGTGGCTCTAGAAAGTGTATATTGAGATGATGTGACATGTAGGAAGATAGGTTGGATACATTCTTGACTTTGTTCACAGGTAATCCTTGACTTACGATCTCCATTGAGCCCAAAATTTCTGTTGCTAAGCAATTGTTAAATTAGTTTTGTCACATTTTACGACTTTTCTTGCCACCGTTGTTAAGTGAATCACTGTAGTTGTTAGTAACATGGTTGCTAAGTGAATCTGGCTTCCCCATTGACTTTGCTTGCCAGAAGGTCGCAAAAGGTGATCACATGACCCTTGGGCACAGCAACCATCATAAACATGAGTCAATTGCCAAGCATCCAGATCAGGGGTGAAATGTAAAATGTGTTACTCCCGGTTCTGTGGGCGTGGCTTAGTGGGGGGGGAATGTGACTGGGTAGGCGTGGCCAACTCTTTTTTTTAAACTTTTCAAAGCATTTTTTCTTTTCTTTTCTTTTTTTTTAACAATCAAAACCAATTTATTTCCAGTGTTTTAAGTGGATATACACTGAAGCATGTACAGATCTGGATTTATTAACTGTTCATGCAGAATTATATTCTTGGTAAAAGAAACCAGTTCTATTCACATATCCAGGATCTACTATCTACATTTCTATGTTACAACATTTATATCAAAGCTAATGTCTGAGGAAAAGATACACACATAAGTGTATTTACACGTGTTATTTATTTTACAGAAAGAGTAAAAATTCAAGTCACATAATACTCAAAAACTGTATTAAAATCAGAATATAAAACTCAAAAATCCAACTGGAATGCCTAAATGGAAGCTCTGTATCCATGGGTGTTAAATTTTGAAAAATGTAATGAAATGTCTTAACAATAAAACGCAGCAATTTGTTTTATGTTTAACATAAATGTCTAAATGCAACAACTATTACGGCACCTTAACAAACCAAATGAACTTTTTTTAAATTTTAAATTTTGACTAGGCACTTGTTAACGACTAAACTCAAAGAATTTGTTTTCTTCCAACTAACAATGTCATAGTTGCATTAATGCATAGTGCATACTAACACTGTGGGATGGGGCAACATAGAACAAGAGAGGAGAGGGGAAGGGAAGGGAGAGGAGGGGAGAAGAGAGCTACTGAATTGTGGTGCTGGCCATTTAATGGTCTCAATGATAGTGGTAGAATCAAGTTATATCCTCCTGAAAAGCCTTTGAAAAGCCTCTGCCGATTAGGCAACTCAGCTGGGATCGTCAGAGACTTTTCAAAGCATTTTTTTTACCACCTCTTCAGCCAAGATACTATCTGTATTTTTTATTCTCTTGCCTTTTACTGCCTTTTGTCTCACTTTTGCCATTAATTGTTTTGATATTTGCTGACATTTAACAAATAAATAAAAATCTCTGCCTGCTGCATTAGTGGCCTATGCACTTGCTCTTCTCTAAATGTAAGAACTGACTAGGAAAGTGCCGGGTGCAAACTAACCTGGAACTTATCCACAGAAATTGGGATAATTTTATTTCAGTACTGTCTAAGAGCATCCATTATTTTAGAGAAAAAACAGGTTATTTTACTGCAGTGCTTGGGAAGAGAAAAAACAGATACAGATCAGCAGTAGGGGCAGCAACCTTCATGCTAAAATTGTTCTTTGTTGATTCCAGGATGGGTGGGGAGCAATTGAGCAGTGGGGAGAGGCAGAGAGTATAGCTTGCTTTGATAATCACCAAATAAAATCACAGCAAAAGTAGGATTTTTGAACTGCAATCGATAGTCCAGGATATCACCTGTTCAATGCTCATTTTCCTTGCCATTAGTTCTAATTTCTATAATTCTCTCTCTTCGTTGTTTATGATTACAGAAGCACTAATTTCATTAATTCACTAATTTCATCGCCCTGAGTCCTTCGGGAGAAGGGCAGTATAAAAATTTAATTAATAACAATAATATGTGTATTGATTGATACTAGTGCAATTTAAATGAAATACAAATATTTTAGAGACTGAGTAGAAAATTGCAGGAGGTAGCAGAGTGAAAAAGAGTGAGATCATGAAACTGCAAATAAATAAGCCGTGTGAAGAAACTAAGTCTTTTGGAAAACTGAAAGTTGGGATTCTTAGAAAGAAAAGGCTGGCAATCAGATGAGTAGAAACCAAGAGATTCTAACAAAATGTTCTCTGTAGACTAATTAATTAGCTCAAGAGTCCAAAGAATAGTATATTGGTATGCAAACCATGCTTTGCAGCAAATAATATTGTATGTTGCAATTTGGAATATGGATCTGAAAATTATTTATCAAGACCTAAATAGTTATGATTGATGGGAAAAAATAAGTGAATGATAAGTTATCGATAAATTGCAAAAAAACCCAGAACAAGTAGATATTTTATTTAAAATTTATTAAACATGGAGAGATGGGGAAAAAAATAAGATATTCAAAATATGGCAAAAGGTATGGTGTGGGATCTGTTGTGAGAAAATAATGTTAAGAGAAGCAAAACTGGCTGTAAGACTCACTACAAGAGGAGTCCCCAATCCCTGGGCTACTACTGGGCCGTGGCCTGTTCGAAACCGGGCCACGGGAGAAATGGGCAAGCTCATACACATGAAGCTCCACTCACGTGGACAAGCATGTGCAGTCATGTGCGTGCAAGCACCCTCCATTCACGTGTGAGCAAAACACCCACCACTCAAGTGCTCTCTGCTCGCTTGTGTGGAGCTTCTCTCACGCAAATGGAACTTTGCACATGAGTACAAGCACTCTCCGCTCGTGCGCAAAGCTCCATATGCGTGAGTGCACAGGTCACACAAATGGACCTGTGCACTCACATACCCTGCCCACACCCATACCAGGCCGGGGTCAGCAAACTGGAAAAGTTGGAGATCGCTGCACTATAAGTCAAACTCAGCTTGAAATTTTACTTTTTAACTAAACAGATCAGCTAATCCAAAATAGAAATCCTAATGGATCTGCCCAATCCTTTTCTCTAAAGCAGGTTCTCAGCCTCATTAACTTTTAAGAAGTGTGAATGTCAACTCCTGGAATTCTCTAGCCAGTGTTCCATTGGAAGTCCAGATGTCTTAAAGTTGTCAAGGTTGAGAAACACTGCTCTACAGCTGGGGTACCAAACCACCGGACCGCTGCTCACTACCGGGCCTTGAGCCTTTCAAAACAGCCACAGAAGTGGCGAGTGTGCAGACGCACATTCACATGAGTGTATGCGTTACATTTGTGAGAGCGAAGGCTGGTGCAAATGGAGTTTCTTGTGCGCTTGCCCGCCACATGAACGGAAACATCCCCTCTTCCCACCCCATCCCCACCTTCTCCCACCCCGCCAATCTGTAAAGCCAAAAAGGTTGGGGAACTCTGCTCTACAGCAATTCCTTTTTCGATCCTTTTGGTTAATAGGGATTGCCCCACAGAACTCTAGATACAGGCAAATGCCTAAGCTACAGGATATGTTACCCTGAGCTCCTATTGGAAAAAAATATGTTTCAGTATTCTCCAAATTGCAGAACCACATTTTGGCAAATTCATTATTTTTTCAAAAGAATTTTCTCAAATAAGGCTCCACTTGAAAAACTAGGAAACCAAAGGAGATAGCTGGAACTCTGCTCCTGGATTATTACTGTCTAAAGACAATATAATTTGCGGATAGAACGTTGCTTTGAAAAAAAAATGGCACATGCCAAAAGACTCAAGGGGAAAGAATGGGATGAATTGGCCAAAATGTCATTGTTTCATCGTGTTTCCTAAGAATATAATACATGTTCCCCCAAGATTCAATTATTCCTATTTGTTTTGTTTCTTCTAAATGTGTGTGGTGGGTTGCCCCCCAGTTCTGACCAGTTCACAAGAACTAGTAGTAAAACCGGTGGGAGGCTCCGCCCACTGACCCGGATGTCATCAGAAGAGCCCGCGAGTGTGGGCACGATGCAAACCGGTAGTAAAGAAGAACCCACCCCTGAAATGTATGTGTATATATATATATAAAAGGGAAATTGGGTGAAAAGTATTCGTTATTTGTTATTTGTACGTAGCAGGATCTGTACATTTAAAAAATCTTTATGTTCTAAAGCGAATTTATAAAGAACAGATAAACAAATTATTTGGATCAGGAAGCAGTGTAGCTAAATTAGAAGTGGGAAGGAAGTCCTTACTAGATATTGAAGTTACTGATTTCACTTATTTGGAATGTAGAACAAGTTTTCAGATGTTGGTTTTTCAGATCTTTCCTCCTCAGCTTCAGAGTGGGTGGCTGTTCCCAAATTCTAATCTGTCAGCATCACTCAATGAATAGGCAAAGGCTCAGAGAGATGTTAAAATGTTTATTGATTATACAAATTGGAATAATTCACACATGGAAAGGCTTAGTGTTTACATGTCTGAGGAAGTTCCCGCAGTAGCTGACACATTCTCCTTAAATACAGTAGAAATAGTCTGATTCTTAAAAGGGAATTATAATTCTGCATGGGAAGACAGGTGCCTCAACAGAGCAAGGAGCTGTTACAACAGGAAACTTTGGCTGCTTTGTTCAGATTCTTGAGCTTTTGTGCTCCAGGATAGGTTTGGGTGCTATTAGTTAACTTTCTTATCAAAGTCTGTACAAGAACCTTTTAGACAAATTTCTCAGCTAATCTACCTCAGCAATGTTGGTGTTGTGGCTAAGTACGCCCTGCTGAATCTGTTGGGACCGTTAGAAAGACTTTAAGGCTGGCGGATAAGTCCAGACAAACACGAGCTGGCACTCAAGAATTAGAATTTCTGCTTCTCTTTGCTAATCTCTACTGGTTGCCCACATGTTCTAGCCTAGCCATCCCAGGCTTAATCTGGAACAGCTAGGGAGTAATGGTCCCACTGCAACTACAATATAATTTTTTTCCTTCCTATCCGATTCTTGAATATTGCTTAGACAAGTCCTTGCAGTTTTCTTGGCAAGTTTTTTTTTTCCAGAAGTAGTTTGCCGCTGCCTCTTTGTTTGGGCTGAGAGAAATTGACTGGCCCAAGGTCACCTACTTGGCTTTGTGCGAAGGCAGGGCTACAACTTACAGACTTCTGGTTCCTACCCTGATGCTCTCACACTATGGTAACCCTGTTTAATTCTCCAGGTAGCTTCCAAGTAAGCAACTCCTTCATTTAGGCTCCTACATGAAGAAGTTGTCCATCATTGTCAATAATTCCTCACTATCACTTTTTCTTGTTCAGCTTTTCTAGCAAGCTCTTTTCCTTGTGTCATTTTTTTTTTCTGAAACCACTCCAATTCCATTCAGTGTATTCTCACTTCCCACACTTCTCATCACTTTCCTGTTCATTCCCTTACTGACTTCTCTACCTTTGTTTGCTGCAGCTCTAGGCAAAATGACATGTCCATTCTGGTCAATAACTATGCGATGTGTTCCTGCATAGGCCACTGACTGTTTGTACTGGGAACAAGTCAGGCAGTCTTGAGTTGCCTTCAAAATATAAATCACTGCCTTTGTTTTAAGAGGCACCAATTTTCATGAGAAACATTCCTTGTGCTTGCTAGGACAGATCCAAATGTTTTTTCAATACAGCCATTGCCCAATCATTCTCCCCACACAATCAAACTATTCTTTCTCTTTCCAATTGGAGATAAAACTCGCATTCACAGATCTTAGTGGTGGTTTCCTTGCAATGTTTTCTTCTTCTTATGCAAGTACAGCTGCTTCATAAGTCATCTAGAAGGAGAGCTTGCATTTTGATAGGGCATTCCAGGAAAATAATCCTTATCTCTGAAACCCCATCCCTATTTACAGAAAAAAAGATATCCATTTACAACCCAAAAGACAACCTTAATAAAACAAATTATGAAAAGAAATAAGTAATTGCTGGGGGGAAAAACCCCTTTGTGTTCCTACATTCACCCCCAGGGATGCTCAAATAACTTCCATGCTGATATGAAAAAGGGCTTTTTTTCCCCTCCCCAAATTGTGGTCTGAGAATTGAATAATGTCTCAAAAATGACAATAGCTCTGAAACATAAGTGCTTGCAAGATGGAATGAGAAATTACCTCTCTGAAGCCAGAAATTTCTGCAAAGTTGTAAGCAAAAATAAAATGTGAGTTCTAATCCCACTTTAAGCATAAAAACTGGCTCCATGACTTTGGGACAAGTTCTAGTCCCACTTTAGGCGTAAAAACCTGCTGGATGACTTTGGGCCAGTCACTCTCTATCTCAGCTCAACTCACCTTACAGAGTTATTATTGTGGGGAAAATAGAATGAAGGAGGAGTATTAGTTCAGTTTGCCATGTTGAATTATTTATAAAAATAATAAAGGTGGGATCTGAAGCTGCATCTTTTTTTTAAAATGCAGAAAATATTATTATCATCCAACTAGGATGTACAGTACAATATGCTTTGGAATGGATTTGTTGAATATGAATATCTGCAGAGACCAAATAGTCAGGAATATCCACCGATGTCTATTTATCAAACATCTGTACATCTTTAAGTATGCTAATCTTTTTTTTTAGGAGTTTCCCACTATAAACAGGCATCAGTACATGGATACCTTAGCTTCCCCCCCCCCCCAAAAGGAAAACACTTTCTGAAGCGATCTTGGTGGATTTCGACCTCCTAAACATCAAGGAGTAAGAGCATTCTCTGCCACAATTACTAAACTTCTTGAATATATATGGATTTGAAATTGGGTGCTCCCATTTCCCAACCCAATATATAAATCTGTAGACCAGTGTTTCTTAACTTTAGCAACTTTAAGATACCTTGAAGTCCATGTATCTTGAAACTTCCAAAATTGAGAAACACTGCTATAGACCAAGACCATGGAACTCATTGTGATTTATTTCTGGGAGTGTCTAGGACTGCAGCAATAATGAAAACTAAACCAAAAATAAATCATGATTTTTCTAGACTAGATGAGTTGGTGAGAAAGTAATTGAGAAAATTTGATTGGGAAATACAGATGATATGCTGGAGATGTTCACATGCAGGAGATATAGTGTTTCTGATCTAAAAGGCCAAGGTTTTATCTGTTCTTATTTTGAATATTTCTAGGGTTTAGAGTAGGCAACCATTTCCAGGGATTTGCCCTTATTCTTTTATGACACTTTAGATCTTCTTTCATCCGACTTCAGTTAAAAACTTGATTTTATCAAGGTGACCTTAACAGGCTGTGCCATTTCTCCAAAATATGCTACCTGTTGAGGCTCACCTCTCCAATGGATGCATCTACCATTGTTTAGGCTTGGATTGCCGACTAGCTTTTGATCAGCTGCCCACATTTCTAAGTCCCATACAGGAGGCAGAACCCAATTGGCTGTTCTGCAAAAACATGCATTCCAATTGGTTGGCTGAGGCAAAGGTTCCTCCCAATGAGGATCGCCGAGTAGGAATGGCTCCTCTCTGGCTGGGTCAAGCAGGTGGGATGTCGGCTGTGGAGTCTTCGGCTTGGATGGCAACCAACTTTCCTCGCAAGAACAAGGCAAGGACCAGTCAGAAGCTTCTGAGGCACTGAACATTGGTTTGGTTGCTTGGGCTGAAGCTGGCACCTGATTTGTAACTTTAGAGTCAGTGCTACAGCTGGGACTCTGAGTAATTGTTTGATTGTGTCCAGCTGTTGTACTGCTAGAGTCTAGCTTTATGCAGGTGCCATCCCCAGGAAAATAGTGATGGTTCAAGCCATCTTCTGAGGCAAGCAAATCATCTAGGGAGGAGCGAGAACTGGTCCTTCCTGGGGAGAAAAGGACATGAACTAAATTAAGAAATCTTGATCTACCAAGCGCTCAAGCTCTGTGGACAATAGGCATAATCACTTGACATATAAGATGGTCAATAGTTTCAGTAAGAGGGCAACATTATCCAACATTGGCTGATCTGGAAGCTAAGCAGAGTCAGCTCTGGTTAGTAAGTGAAGAGGGGAATGACCAGAGAATCACAGGGCAATTGGCTAGAGTAAAGATGCTGAATTGTGGCTACCAGACGAGGCACCCTTAGTAAAGTATTGTGAGCTACTACTTCATCCACATCTTCTGGGAGGTAGCAGAGCCTTGGCTGCAAGGCCCACAAATGCCAAAGTCCACTCTGATTGTGAAGCTAGAAGACAACCACAAACCATATTTTTACATTTCTAACAAGCTGCACAGAAATTCAGAGCGCGCCTATGAATGAAATTGTGAAGGGGTGTCGCAGAAAAAGGAACTTAAAAAGTTCTCAGATATGCTACAGATCATGGTGTTGCCTCTTGTAAAAAAAAAAAATACAGCAAGAGAAATCTAGAGATAGTCATCTCATTGCTGGCTTCAGAGAACTGGTGGGTGACTATTTGTGGCTTTCTTTTTAGAGTTTGGCACATAGCTTTAATTAGAAATGTCCTGAAGACATATATTGGTCAGGAGAGCGCAAAAATAAATGACAAAAGGCAGAAAGGGTTAAATTAATCCCAGTCTACTGTAAACATTCCCTGGGGTTCCAGGCGCAAGCCTGTGTTTTTATTATATTATGTAAGCAGCGATAGGTTTCAGCTGGCATCTTGGATGGGCTTTATTTGCAAAGCAATCTCAGAGTTCAACAAACAATGAATGGTAGGTCCATGCAATGATAAGGGAATAGTGGAACAACAATGCAGCCTCTGTAGCCTTGGCTTTAACATCCAGGTAGTCCTTGGCTTACAACCATCCATTTAGTAACCCTTCAAAGTTAGAATGGCACTGAAAAAAGTGACTTATGACCAGTCCTTGCACTTATGACTTGTAGCAGCATTCCCACAGTCATGTGATCAAAATTCAAGTGCTGGGCATCTGGAATGTATTTCTAGTGACTGTGGTATCCCAGGGTCACATAATCACCATTTGCTCCTGACCAGTAAAATAAACGGGGGAGGGTGGATTTGCTTAAAATCCACATGATTCACTGAACAACTGAAGTGATTCACTGAACAAACATATCCAAACAGGTTGTAAAATCAAGCATGACTCATGATTCAGTTAAGATGCTTGGCAACAGAAATGCTAGTCTCGATTCTGGTTATAAGTCTAGGACTACCCATACAGGGCTCCATGGCTTAAATGGAGTTGCATTTGCTCACAGTGTTAATTCATCTGCCTTTACTCAACTCTTTATACATATGCATGCTGAAAAAGGGTTACTGGCTTCTGTTTTTAAAGCACTGGGCCCAACCTATTAGGTGAAAACTCCATGCGGCATCCTACATAGTACTTAGACTATACTAAAAGGGCTACAGGCCAGGCTGGGTAGCTGAAAAAACTTTCTCAAGGCGGCAGCGATGAATTACTTCTGTATCGTTGCCAGGAAAACATCACGGATCTGTCCAAGTAATCACCAGAAGCTGACTCAAGGGAGCCTTTACTTTTTTGGTAAGAACACGTAAGTGAAAACAGTTTTATTATGACCTCTGCAGCTAACAAGGTCTGTATTGCATGCAGGATTTTGGATAGGAAAACGGACTGACCACGGAAAAAGTCCAGGTAGTCTTTATACACAGAGTCTTTAGTCTTTATACAAAGAGCCCCTCTATAAGGGAGATCGATGGTTAAGAAATTTGCTGTATAAATAAATAGTCCTCAGTTAACAACCATTCATTCAGCCAGCATTCAAAGTTATGAAGGCCCTTTCAGCTGGTCCTCAAGTTGTTTTGATGCCATATGGCCATAGTTGTTATTAGCATGATCCAAATGCTTGGGAACTGGCTTGCAATTATGATGGTTGCAGTGTCCCATGTGATGGTCATTTGTGATCTTCACTGCCAGCTTCTGACAAGCAAAGTCAATGAGGGAAGATGACCACAACTGGAACTGCTATCATAAATCACATGATGTCATCCTTTACAACTGTATCACTTAGGGATGGAGTTCGCAGTCCCAATTACTGCTAACTGAGGACTATCTATATCTTTTGGGAAGTGGCTGACAGGAAAATAAAAATTATGACACTACAAAGGAAAATCATGTGAAGTTTAAGGCTCTTGGGCTGTATCTAACACAATGATAATGTCCTGGGAATGCCTTGGAAAATGTGTGAATAAGCTATACCAGTGTCCAGAAACTATTATTTTATAGTTGGTTCTTGACTTAAAACAGTTCATTTAGTGATTGTTCAAAGTTGCAAGGGCGCTGAAAAAAGGGATTTATGACTGTTTTTCATACTTATGACCATTACAGCATCCCCACTGTCATGTGATCAAAATCCAGACACTTGGCAACTGATTCATATTTATGATGGCTACAGTGTCCTGGGGTCATGTGATCCCCTTCTGAAACCTTCTTATAAATGAAATCAATGGGGAAACCAGATTCACTTAACAATTCTGTTATTAACTTAACAACTGCAGTGATTCACTTTACTGTAGCAAGAAAGGTCGTAAAATGGGACAAATTTATTTATTTTATTTTATTTTTTTATTTGTCAAGAACATAATTCACTTAGCAAAGGTTTTGCTTAGAAGTGGAAATGTTCAATTTTAGTCGTAAATCAAGGACCCTGACTTGCACTTGGCTAGTGCAAGTCAGAACAAGGCATTTACTTTCAGGCAAATAAGAGGCAAAACCGTAGAACTAAAGAGGCGACAGGTAATTAAAGAGGCTGTGAGTTGTACCTTTTGGATCAGGTTTTGCAAAAACAAAACAAACAAAAAATGTCGCCTCCAGGGACGATACCCTTGCCTATTAGGGATCTGAGTCAGGATTTTACCTACTTAGGTGCATCAACACTCTAACATGGAGCTATTTGGGGGGAAAAAAACCAGGGGATCGAAAGGCAGAACACACACGCTTGGGACAAATAAACAAAGAAAGTGGCCTATCCTAGTACCTGTGAGGAGTTTTCCCCGCTGCGAAGCCTCTGTCGCCAGCGCATAGGAGAGCTGGATTACTCGCTGTCGCTCCCACTCAGGGGTTGGGGGGCACCGAGGAGGCTTGACTTCCCCAATTTGCATTCCCTCCTTGGGTGATGACTCAGGGGGGGCAATGGGGAGGGGCTGAAGGAGAGATTAAACGATGGGAGGGGAACGTGGCGTGAGCAACACAGATGTAGCCCCAGCTCTTGACAAAGCACCCCTCGTTAACCATCTAAGCTAGAAATTAAGCACACCATCCTTTCCTTCTGGTTTTGATTTACCAAGCCTGGAAGACAATCCTTCGGTTTCACTGGATAAATGCGAAAAAAATCACAACAACCCTTGGTGGAAACCTTTCCTTTCCTCAGCCCCCACCCCCACCCCACCCAAGAGCGGGATGTAGCCCCCTTCACTCCTACCTCTGAAGACCCAGCTTTCTTTATCTGAACCTTCTTTTGGCTTCCCCTTAGCAAACCCAAGTGGCTGGGTTCCACCACAGCACGAGAAACCCTAGAAATCTGTCTTTCTCACACCCAACGTATTTTGGCTCCTCTCTGGGCCGAAGAACCTCTCTGTTTCACTCAAGCATCCACCCAAGACCCCTGCTGCTCTCCTACGCTCCCCCTCCCCACAAGGCTTCACACCCACCCGGCTAGACCCATGCTTGAGAGAGTCTCGCCAGTGGCCCAGGGGTGTGGGCTGGGCAGCCTCAGATTTCCGTTTGGCCTGCTGGTTCCGCTGCATCCTGTCCAGCTGTTCCTGGGCGCTCATGCGGGACCGCCGAGGGACCGTCGTTTCGGAAGAGGCCACCTGGACGTGAGGGAAGAAAGGAAGGTTGGGAGAAGTCACTGCCCAAGTGCCACACTTTTACCTGAGGTAGTTTTCTTTTCCTTTCAGTCCTTTATCACAACTGCAAAAATGAGTAAACTGCACCCCAGGGTGATGGGGAAGCTATCTCAGCGCTCTCTTTGTCTCTCCTGGATTGGGCAAGATCCCTTTTTCTATGGAGGGATGAAATTAATGGCTGTGCAGAAGCTGAAGTCATCTGTGGCATTCCTTTCGAGTCGTAAGCCAGCTCCCAAATCAGGCCAATTTTCCAGTGCTTAAGGAACCCTATGTATTGCATCTCCAAAAAACGTTGGCCCTGCCCACTCCAGGGATACCATGATGTTAGAAGGCACATCTCTCACGGCTTCCAGGCAGGGAACAAAGAAATGTGAGCCTGGTGGCGCGGCAGACTAAAGCACTGTTATTAACATTCAGCTGCCTGCAATTACTGCAAGTTCAAATCTCACCAGGCTCGAGGTTGACTCAGCCTTCCTTCCTTTCTAAGGTAGGTAAAATGAGGACCCAGATTGTGGGGGCAATAAGCTGACTTTGTATAAATATACAAAAGTATGAAGGCTATTGCTTAACGCTTTGTAAGCCGCCCTGAGTCTCTGGAGGAGGGCAGCATATAAATCAATTTTTTTTAAAAAAAGTGTGGCCCATGGCTGAGCTGCTGCTTTGCCATGCTGGCATTCTTTTACCACCATCCACGGCTTTTGTCATCATTTGTGACTTGACTGCCATCCATCCATTACGATAGGGTTGGGAAACCATGGCTCCTTTATGACTTGTGGACAGCATGGCTCATGGCTGGCTTAAGAATTCTGGGAGTTGAAGTCCACGTCATAAAAGGGCCATGGTTCCTCACTCCTGCATTACGACTTCATCCCTTTCCTCATAAATTCCAGAAACTGTTAAAACAAATTGTTTTAGTTTTAGCTCCAAGAGCCATTGAATGTTCATGAACAATTAGAAATTCCTAGAATGAATAAAATGACTATTTAAATCCCTTCAACTGCCATCCCTCGTCCACCTTCCCCAACCAGATGTCTTGGAACTACAGTTCCCAGAATTCCCAGGTCACATCTGAAAACCACTAGAGGAGAGCCAGGATGGCATTGTGGTTAAGGAATTGGTCCAGATCAGTGTTTCTTAAGTTTAACATTTTGTGGACTTCAGTTCCCAGAATTCCACAGCTATGGCCAGTGGCTGATTTGCTGAGATTGAAAAACACCCATTTAGCACCAGGGAGAGTCAATTTATCTCCATTCTCATGTTGCCTGGGGACTACTTGCTGTCTCTCATCCCAACCTACCTCACAGGATTGTTCTTTGGAAAAAGAAAAGGGAATGCTACGGATGAGACTTTTGAGCTCCTGGAGGAAAGGCAGGGTAGAACCTAACAAATAAATAAATAACCAAATGAGAAAGGCAGAATATTTTTACCATCCCATCATACCTTAACCATGCTGTGTTCAGGACCTTCACTTCCATGGATGCTGCCTTCGTGGTCTATGGAATGGAAGGAAAGCAAAGAAAAAAGAAAAAACAACTTTCAAGATTAAATTTCCTGTCTCTCTTAGTTTCTGCTTCTACACCAGAAGAAACCATTTGAGTAAGCAATCCAAGATCAAATCTTATAAATGCCATCCTGCTAGTTGAAGGGCATTGAAGGATCCATCCTTCAATGCTAATGCAGATGACAGATGTATCCTGCTTCTCCCAAGGAAACATTTCCTGACCAATGGGAAAACAGCCTGAAATGGGAAGGGAAAGCGGAATTGTGGGTAATTTAAGGAATTAAGCAGGAAGAGATAAAAGGAGGAAGGAGATGACCTGGCCATCTTCTCAAGCCTTAATTACATTAAGATTATAATATTTAAGGAGATGCCTTTATTCTATCCCAAAGTGATGTGCAGGCAATTCTTGACAGGATCCAAAAAGATCTTGACAGACTTGAACGATGGGCCCTATCTAACAAAATGAAATTTAATGTGGAGAAAAACAAGATTTTAAACCTGGGCAGGAAAAACCAAAGGTACAAGTATAGATCAGGCGAAAGCTGGCTCAAAAACAGTAACTGTGAGAGGGACCTTGGAGTCCTAGTGGACGATCACTTAAATATGAGTTAACAGTAGCCACAAAAGCGAATTCAATCCTTGATTGTACAAACAGAATCAAAATCACATGAAGTATTAGCACCACTTTATAAAGCCTTAGTAAGGCCACATCTGGACTATTGTATCCAGTTTTGGTCACTACATTACAAAAAAGATGTTGAGACTTTGGAAAAAGTGCAAAGAAGGGCAACTAAGATAATTAAAGGCCTGGAGATTAAAACATATGAAGAACAATTGCAGGATTTGGGTTTGGCTAGTCTAGAGGGAAAAAAAAGGGCTGGGGTGACATGATAGCAGTAATCCAGTATCTGAGGGGCTGCCACAAAGAAGAGAGCGGTCAATTTATTTTCCAAGGCGCCAAGAAACAATGGTTGGAAATTAATCGAGGAGAGAAGCAACCTGGAACTAAGGAGAAACTTCCTAACAAGACAATTAAATCAGCGGAGCAGCTTGCTGTCAGAAGTTGTAGGTGCTTCATCACTAGAGGTTTTTGAGAAGAGGCTGGACAATCACTTGTCTGAAATGGTATGGTCTCCTGCTTGCGCAAGGGGTTGGAATAGAAGACCTCCAAGGTCCCTTCCAGCTCTATTCTGATTGATTGATTGACTGACTGACTGACTGATTGACTGACTGACTTATGGCCACAATTGTGACCAGAATTTCTGCCCTTAAGTCATTGCAATTAAATGTAATCAAGTCAGACCTGATTTCATGATAATTTTTACAGCAAATATTAAGAAATCACTAAGTCATTAAGTAAACCCAGTTTCCCCGATGGACATTTTTTGCTGGAAAATGGGCAAAAAAGGTCACAAATTGCGATCACAACTTGCAATGATCACTGCAAATGGTAGATGTGAGCTGGTTGCCAAGTGACCGAATTGCAGTCACCTAACCACAGGGGTGATGTGATAGTTGTAAGTGTGAATACAGGTTATAGGTAATTTTTTCTGAGCCCAATATAATTTTGAACCATTATTAAATGAAATGGCCATCGAGTCAAAGATCACCCGTAGTCCAGGACTTTACCAGTTCATTCTGCTGCATGCTATTTGGAAGATTTGTTATTTCTGATGGAAATTTTCATTCTATTTCTTTTAAATGCATTATCATCTTCATTATTACTATTGACAATAATAAATCCTGTATTTATTTAGTCCTCAATTTACAGCAATTCATTTAGCGACTGTTGAAAGTTACAACGACAATGAAAAAAGCAACTTATGACCATTTTTCACACTTACGACTGTTGCAGCATTCCCGCAGTCAAGTGATTTACATTCAGACACTTGGCAACTGGTTCATATTTATGACGGCTGCAGTGTCCCCAGGTCATGTGATCTCCTTTTGCAAACCTTCTGGCAAGCAAAGTCAATGAGGAAGCCAGATTCACTTACCAGCCGTGTTACTAATTTAACAACTGCAGTGATTCACTTAACAAATTTGGCAAGAAAAGTCGTAAAATGGGGCAAAACACACTGAAACTAATCTTTCACTGAGCAACATAAATTCTGGGCTCCACTGTGGTTGTAAGTCGAGGACTACTTGTATTATTAGTTCTAGTATTACTGCAGTTCCTGCTACTTTTACTGGTGAATGCATTTGCAGGGGCTCTACTTGCGTTCACGGCAAGCGCACATACACACCGCTTACACGAACCATCCCCTCCCCCACCACCATGCTGGTTTGCAAAGCCAGAAACATTGGGGACCTCTGTCCTAAAGCAGTGATGGCTAACCTTTTCCGGACCGAGTGCCCAAAGCGCATGCACATACCCGAACCCCCAAAATGCAATGCATGCGTGGCCCCTGTGCATGTGAACCGCACATGCGCCTGCCCCGTACATGACCCCCACCTGCGCCATGCCCCCTGCGCATGCCCCCACATATGCGTGGCCCCCGTGCATGTGTATGCGTGGCCCTTCGCATGCACCCCACACCTTGCGCATACACAGCAGAGACCCGAAGACCAGCGGGCCGGCGGGAGGCATGCACGCATGCACAGCAGGGCTGAACTGGGGCAACAGATCGTGTGCCATCAGAGGGGCACTGCATGCCAACCTCTGGCACACGTGCCATAAGTTCACCAGCATGCTCCTAGAGAGAAATTCAAAAACCACATTTGGGGGTGGGAATGGAATGGAGGATGTGCCACAGAAAACCTTATGATAAAACATATTGCTGTTCATAGCAAATAAACTAAGGTTTAAACTGCTGTGGTGTTAGCTGCATTAAGAACTGTAGTAGTGTAGTGGTTAGAATGCAGTATTGCAGACTAATTCTGCCCACACTGCCAGGAGTTCGATTCCTTTGATCCTGACCGGCTCAAGGTTGACTCAGCCTTCCATCCTTCCGAGGTCAGTAAAATGAGGACCTAGATTGTTGGGGAAAATATGCTGACTATGTAAACCACTCGGAGAGGACTATAAATGTAACTCTAACTGCCGTTTTCAGGCCCACCATCGTGTCCTGCCACTCTGTTGGAAGTGGGGGGAGGTAGCTTGCTGGCATTTTTGCATGCTTTTGATGTAACTGCTGGGGAATTAGAGAGACCGATGCCTTCGGAGATGGAGCAGACTCCCTCCCAGCGGTTCCAAGGCTGTCATGCCCTGAGGGTGAACTGTTATCTGTGTAGCACCTCAGCGTTCTCAGAACAACTTTGCGGCATCACATTGGCTGCTGGCGGACTGGCCAGGGGAATTGGGCTTGGGAAAATGAAAAAATTGCTTTGTGCTTTGTGTGGAACTTTTCAGATTCTGCCTTATTTTCCTACAATCACTTTCCTTCAGTAAAAGTTCTTTTGACTGGACCGAATGGACTCGAGTCTTACTTTCCTGAAGGACTGGCTGGGGCAGGTCCTTACAGCTGTTGCTATTATCACAATCAAAGCAAGAATGTGCAAAAGCTCAAAAGCTTCAAGAATGAAACCTAATCAAATATCATGTGCATAAATATAAGATAAAGCTGCCTCAGCTATATCTCATGATGTTGCCTTTAACTCATAATACATACCAGAGGCAGCCTGTAGTGACAAGTGAGAATGACCTTGGGAGACAGGGAGAAGAGCCACAGTCAGGGGGATGAAAGGCAGCTTAGCTCACAGAAGAAATGTGGGCATAGCAAATGTCTCAGAAGAGACCCTCCCTAGTTTCACCGTGAATGGGGAGTGGGGGGGATATGTACTCTAAGATTTGCAAAATTCACAGATACATGAATCTGGGTGGGTTACAAAGTTAAAAACACAAAGTGCCACCAAAAATAACCAAACCCATAACAACAAAACCATCAAAAGCTTCTTAAAAACAAAAACATAATTAGCAAGACAGCACAATGTGACTATCAATACAGCCACTCTAGAGTTCTCACTCCAGACATAAATGACCTAGCCCAAATTATTGAACTTGGGATACATATTGCAAGGACCCAGCTCTCTGGAGAAGGCTCGGATGGTGCAGTGGTTAGAATGCAGTATTGCACCCAAACTCTGCCGCAGCCAGGAGTTCGATCCTGACCGACTCAAGGTTGACTCAAGCTTCCCATCCTTCTGAGGTTGGTAAAATGAGGAGCCAGATTGTTGGAGGCAATATGCTGACTCTATAAACCGCTCAGAGAGTGCTGTAAAGCACTGTGGAGTGGTATATAGCAATAGCACTTAGACTTATATACCGTTTCACCGTGCATTACAGCCTCTCTAAGGGTTTTAGAGAGTCAGCATATTGGCCCCAACCAACTGGATCCCCATTTTACCGATTTTGGAAGAATGGAAAGCCGAGTGAACTTTGAGCCAGTGGGAATCAAACTCTGGCAGTCAGCAGAATATAAATCATTAGTGCTACTGCTAATGATTTATTAGCAGAGTTAGTGCTGATGTTGGGAAAAAGAAGAAAAGGATGACAAGATGGATAAACTTAGTTACAGTAGAACAAAGAGCTACTGCAGCTGAAGAGGTGGAAAACCAGGTTAGGGAACGATCGTCATGAAGAAAATCTATTTGCAGTATGTGAATGCTGAGGGTTGACAATGATTTTATAGGATATAAATCAATCTACAGCCATTTAGCAGGCTCTAACCGTTGCTACCAAATCCCCAGGCTGGGTGGCAAAGCTGCATCTTCAGTCCTTCCAGAAGGCCAACAAAACCAGGCTAGTCTGACCTCAAGGGAAATAATGTTCCATAGGGCAGGTTACAAAGCAGAAAAGGCTTTTCTCCTAGTTCCCAACAGGTGATATTCCTTCCTGGATGGGGCCTGCAATATACCTTTTCTGCTGGACCTGATAGGATGGGTAGGTGTGATTATGCATTCTCCCCTGGACAACAGAGGAGCTGAGCAGCAAGGGAAAAGAGGGGGACGCCTACCGTACCAGACAACCCCTCTTTCCTGTACAGTCACCTGTTAATTCCACTCCTATGAAGTCCAGACCAAAGCACAATTTCAAAAAGAGCTTGAACTTGGATTAACTGCTCTTTCCAAAGAATACTTAAAACCTGGGTTTAATAAAAAATAACTTCTAGGGCCTGGGTGGAAAGGTCTTCTCTCCAAGCTATTTCTCAGGCACCCATCTCCTCCCACATACGATTGTAACTTTGTTGCTGGTATCCTTAAGATTTATATTGACTGTTTCCCTATTACTATCACTAAGTGTTGTACTTTATGATTCTTGACAAATGTTATCTTTTCTTTTATGTACACCAGGAGCGTACGCACCAAGAAAAAATTCCTTGTGTGTCCAATCACACTTGGCCAAGAAAGAATTCTGTTCTGTTCTGTTCTGTTCTGTTCTGTTCTGTTCTGTTCTGTTCTGTTCTGTTCTGTTCTGTTCTGTTCTATTCTATTCTATTCTATTCTGTATCACACAGCTGCACAGTCATAGGCAGGAGGGAGGAACAAAATTAAGGGAGCCCACCATTGCTTCTCTTGCCCTTCCCTGCACACCATATAGAATAACCGAGTTGGAAGGGACCTTGGAGGTCTTCTAGTCCAACCCCCTGCTTAGGCAGGAAACCCTACACCACTTCAGACAAATAGTTATCCAACATCTTCTTAAAAACTTTCAGTGTTGGAGCAGCCACAACTTCTGGAGGCAAGTTGTTCCACTGATTAATTGTTCTAACTGCCAGGAAATTTCTCCTTAGTTGCTTCTCTCCTTGACTAGCTTCCATCCATTGCTTCTTGTCCTGCCCTCAGGTGCTTTGGAGAATAGCTTGACTCTCTCTTCTTTGTGGCAGCCCCTGAGATATTGGAAGACTGCTATCATGTCTCCCCTAGTCCTTCTTTTCATTAAACTAGACATACATAAAGAAGGACACCACCATTTGATGGCCTCCATAACTGGGGATAGCATTGGGGGCAGCACAATTAATGCCAGTAAAGTTTTTTGCTGGGTGAAAGCTAAGTGGACAGCTTTTCAACTTCCCACAGGGAAGTGGCTCCATGCTCAAATTGTGACCTAGATATGTACTTATCTCTCAGTTTCATTCACCTGGTCTAACAGAATCTGCTCCTCTGCCAACCTTCCCTTTCTCACTCTCTGGGGGCTCAATGGAGGGATGGTTTGGGGACCCTTTGAGTCCATCCACATGCTGAGATGCTCCCAATTGCCCTCTGCTGGAAGTAGGTGGACTTTGCTGGAAGGGAATAGAAAGGTGGGTCAAGTTGAGGGCACTGCCCAGAAGGGGGAGCAGAGTTGGGGATGGGAACTGAGCCCACATGCGATGTGCTAGAAACATCCTTACCTGCCAGTTTGCTGAACCAGGGCCATCCTGCTGTTTGCTCCCCATTCTAGCTGGTTTTCCTGTCTCCGGCCCATAGCTGGGGGTAGATTCCTGGGATAAATGGTAAAAGTTGGAGAAACTGTTTCAGATTCCAGCAAGTGGCTTCCACAGCCAAGTGAATGTTTAATTAATGCCATATTCTCAGATTACATTCTGAAATACCACAACACACAGCACACGTTTTCCAATGGATAAAATCAGGATTATATCATCATGTTATGGATAAAAAGACAGGTTAGAGGGAAGTCTGCTCTTTTTGGGAAGCAGAAAATGGACCGAGAGGATGGGAGAAAAACACTGAATCAGTTGAAATATTCACAGAATCCAGTACAGGTAGTCCTAGACTTACAACCGTTCATTTAATGTGACTGTTCAAAGTTACAACAGCACTGAAAAAAGTGACTTTCTGTTTTTCATACTTACGACCATGGCAGCATCCCCATGATCACATCCTAATGTCCTGAAGTCACATGATTCCCTCTTGCGACCTTCTGACAAGCAAAGTCAATGGGGGAGCCAGATTCACTTAACAACTGGGTTACTAACTGAACAGTGATTCACTTAAGAACCATGGCAGGAAAGGCTGTAAAATGGGGCAAAATTCATTTAACAAGAAATTTTGGCCTCAATTGTGGTCTTAGTTTGTATAGGTTGTATAGGTAGGCCTCAATTTACAACCATTTGTTTAGCAAGATTCAAAGTAACAACAGCACTGAAAAAAGTGATAAGCAGTCCTCACACATATGACCACTGCAACATCCCCACTATCACGTGATCAAAATTCAAGTCCTTGGTAATCAACTTACTAAGCCTGGACTACTGTAACGCTCTCTACATGGGGCTCCCCTTAAAGAGTACCCAGAGGCTCCAACTGGTCCAGAACGCAGCCATGCGGGTAGTGATGGGAGCAACATGGCGCTCCCACGTAACGCCGCTCCTGTGTGAGCTGCACTGGCTTCCGGTGGTCTTCCAGGTGCGCTTCAAGGTGTTGGTGATCACCTTTAAAGCGCTCCATGGCATAGGGCCTAGCTATCTCCGAGACCGCCTGCTGCTACCAACGACCTCCCTTCGACCCGTGCGCTCCCACAGAGAGGGCCTCCTCAGGGTGCCATCAGCCAAACAATGTAGGCTGGTGACCCCCAGGGGGACAGCCTTCTCTGTGGGGGCACCTACCCTCTGGAACCAGCTCCCCTCAGAGATAAGGAGAATTCATAACCTCAATGCCTTCCGCCGTGCCCTTAAAACATATTTTTTCCAATAAGCCGGGCTGGCTTAAGAAGAAATTTTAAATATTTTAATTGGTTTGTTAGTTTTAAATTTTGGGGCCAAATTTATATATATTTTAATTGTTTTTAATATTCGCATTTCATATTTTTATTTCTGGCTGTACACCTCCCTGAGTCCTCAGAGAGAAGGGCGGTATATAAATTGGAAATAAACTAAACTAAACTAAACTTGGTATCTACAATGGTTACAAGCATCCACCGCATTATATAATTTCCCTTTGCAAACCTCCCAACCAGCTTCCAACAACAAAGTCAATGGGAGAAGCCAGATTTGCTCAACAATCATGTGATTTAAATCATGATTTGCTTAATAAACCTAGCCAAAAAAAGGTCATTAAAAAGATCATAAAACTGGATGCGACTCACTTGAAAAAGATCTTGCTTGGCAACAAAAAATTCTGGTCTGAACTGTGGTCATAAATTGAGGACTACCTAGAACTGTGTTACAGAATGACGAGCCAGTTGATTCAAGGAAGCTCAGACTCGAGTAACAAAGGAACTTTTGTATAAAACCTCCAAACTTTTTTCAGTGAGTGTTCTTTGTTGTTAAATTGATATCCACTGCCATCTACTGGAGTATTAGAGAAATTTACAATATACTCTTCTTGCTTTGACTAAATTGTTGGATTGGTGATAAAAATTGTTCAGGTTTTACCACTTTTTAAAAAACACATTATGACACAAAAATCAGAGGAAGAATAAAATAACTAAGCAAAATCCAAATACTTCTTTCCCTGTAATGGAGCTTTTAGTTAACTCCAACACCAATACTTTTTGCAAAATTATTTGCTTTTCTGAAGAAACACTAAAAGATTGCATGTCATCTGTGTGAAACCCTTTTGTAACAAATTGGTTTTACAAACTGAAAGCCACAGGAAAGATACCACAAAGCCCAATGAAGCTTATGACCAGGTAACATGGTTTTGTTAACTGCCCGGATGGTTACATGATGGTTGACTGGAATGCACTGGTTTCCCCCCCACAATTTTGCTTTCTTATCTTTTTAATTTATTTTACTTGTATTTTAAATCAATTTTTTATTTAGTGACCATTTGAAGTTACAATGGCACTGAAAAAAGTGACTTATGACCAGGGGTGCGTTCTACGTACCTTTACTACTGGTTCGCAATGGGGCCACTCGCGCGCACTCTTCTGCACATGCGCAAAAGCATTCTGATGATGTCAGAGTCAGTGGGTGGAGCCTCCCACTAGTTTTACTACCGGTTCTATAGAACCGATGCGAACCGGGGGCAACACACCACTACTTATGACCGTTTTTCACATTTATAACCACTGCAGCATCCCCATGGTCACATGATTTATATTTGGATACTTGACAACTGATTCACAAAGATGACAGTTCCAGTGTCCCAGGGTCATATGATCACCTTTTGTGACCTTCTGACAAGCAAAGTCAATAGGAAAACCAGATTCATTTAACTGCAGTGATTCACTTAACACCAAGGAGCCTTGGTGGTGCAGCGGACTAAAGTGCTATTAAGTAGCACTTAGCTGCCAGCTGCCTGCAATTACTGCGAGTTCAAATCTCACCAGGCTCAAGGTTGACTCAGCCTTCCATCCTTTCTAAGGTAGGTAAAATGAGGACCCAGATTGTGGGGGCAATAAACTGACTTTGTATAAAAAAGAACACCGCTTGGGGGAGCGGGGTGAAAGCCCTACTAAGCAGGTATATACAAAAGTATGAAGGCTATTGCTTACCGCATTGTAAGCCGCCCTGAGTCTCCAGAGAAGGGCAGCATATAAATCGAACCAATAAATAAATAAATAAATGTGGCACGAAAAGTCATAAAATGGGGCACTTAACAAGTTTGCAGCATAAATTTTGGGTCCAATCGTGGTCGTAGGCTGAGGATTACCTGTATTATCAGTGGTCTTTGAATGTATACCCTTATATCCACACACACACACACATGCAGAAACATTCCCATATCTTCTGGCAGGATATTCCCAAATTAAATACAGAGTCAACATCGAGCACAGAGAATGCTCAGCCTCTATAGAATGTTTATAAAAATAGAACAGGCCAGAAGTCAGAGAGAAAGACAGAGTGGGAGAGTCCATCACTTTTTGGAGCCAAAGTCCAGAAAGGATGACTTGTTCTTTTTGAAGTACCTCTGTTTCGGTGCAGGGTAGCAGAGAGTGATGATTTGCCCCCAAATGAGAATCCAGAGATGAGGGTGAGCTTGGAGATGCACCTACAATGAAGGAAGCAAAAAGATATTGCAAAGGATTATTTTCTCCCACGGTCCTTCTCTTAGTCAGATCATCATCAGGGATTTTTCTGCTGCGGGGTACACAAGAAGGCGTTCTTAGTTGCTGCACTCAATGTTTCAACCCCCCCCCCCCCATAGAAAAATCTACCTCTTTGTTATTTTCCAACCCACATTTTTAAATCCGAGGTCAGAACAGAGTTGGAAGGAACCTTGGAGGTCTTCTAGTCCAACCCCCTGCTCAAGCAGGAGTTCCTATACCATTTCAGACAAGTGACTGTCCAGTCTCTTCTTAAAAACCTCCAGTGATGAAGCACCCACAACTTCTGAAGGCCACCTCTTCCTCTGGTTAATTGTTCTCACTATTAGGAAGTTCCTTCTTAATTCTGGTTGCTTCTTTCCCCGATTAGTTTCCATCCATTGTTTCTTGTCCTACCTTCTGTTGCTTTGGAAGATAAGTTGATCCTCTCTTCTTTGTGGCAGCCCCTTAAATACTGGAATACTGCTATCATGTCACCCCTTCTTTTCTCTAGACTGGCCAAACCCGAATCCTGCAAACATTCTTCATATGTTTTAGTCTCCTGGCCTTTAATTGACTTAGCTGCTCTTCTCTGCACTCTTTCCAAAGTCGAAACATCTTTTTTCATTTATGTATTCTTAGACATTGACTGCTAAAGCTGATGATTGGTCGGATATGTGTGCTGTCTGTTCCAAGATACATTTAATTATACTTTTGATAGTGTTTTAATTACAAGGCAGTCTCAGGAGATGGCAGCTTAAAAATGTAGATAATAATTAGGGGACTGGAGGCTAAAACATATGAAGAACGGTTGCAAGAATAGGGCATATCTGGTTTAATGAAAAGAAGGACTAGGGGTGACATGATAGAAGTGTTCCAATATCTCTGGGGTTGCCACAAAGAAGAGGGAGTCAAGCTATTCTCCAAAGCACCTGAAGGCAGAACAAGAAGCAATGAATGGAAACGAATGAAGGAGAGAAGCAACCTAGAATTAAGAAGCAATTTCCTGACAGTTAGAACAGTTAATCAGTGGTACATTAATCAGAAGTTGTGGGTGCTCCATCTCTGGAAGTTTTTAAAAGAAATTGGACAAACATTTGCCTGAAATGGTATACAGCCATGATGGCGAACCTATGGCACGCATGCCAGAGGTGGCATGCAAAGCCCTCTCTGTGGGCACACACACCATTGCCAGCTACCTTTCTGGGTTCCGTTGCGCCCATGCATGCCGACCAGCTGGTCCAGTGTGCATGCACGCCAGCCAGCTGCTGTCTTCCGGGTTCCGCTGCTATGGCACGCATGTGCTCCAGTTTCGGTACTGGTATAGAGTTTCCTGCCTGAGACTAAGCTTGGATTAGAAGACCTCCAAGACCTTTTCCAACTCTGTTATTCCATTAATTGGAGCTGAGACCCACCCCAGCCTCCCACCAGGGAATAAATAACAGAAGTGTATCTTAGACTGGGAAGCTGGAAGCCATTTCAGAAAAACGAAAAAAAAAATCTGCATTAGATGATCCAGGTAGTCACCGAGATTCATACTGAATCAAGGGGATCTTTACCTTCTCAACTACGTTGTTGATTTTATTTCTTTGATAATAATCAACAATTACTCACATCTACTACTGGAAAACTGGGGTACCATTCCCAGAAACAAATCTCAGGTATAATAATGGGACGTACCTGATGAAGAACGAACCCTTTGGTTGCAATGCTGTTTATTTATAACAGAGAACTTTCCCACTCTGGCCCCACCCCACCCCCTAGAACAGTGCTGATCCCATGGCATTAAGAACCTGATCTTCGGTTTTCCAGGGTACGATAATTTGCTGGGCTGCATCTCAATCCTGCCAAGATGTCATGGATTCGCCACAAATCCTGTTGAGCTGCTGCTTGATCCTAAGGGAAGGAAATTGATGGACAAATGGAGACAACCAACGCACCTCCTATCTTTCTGCCTTCTCCCATCATCACTTCTGGACAAGAGCCGAAATATCTCAAGTGACAGGAGCAGTGCTACAAATTACTCCCTTAATTTTTAAAGGCCGATCGTTATTTCTAAAATTATGCAGTATTTCTTCCACGGGTAGGAATGTTCAGTATGTCTTGATATCAAATGTACAGCTACTGAGGCCTTTTTAGTTTAGTTTTGTTTTTCATTGTTTAAAAGTAACTTTCTAGTTTTGCAATTAGTCAAAGAGAAACAGGGAGTTCCTATAGATGAAAAAAGAGGGTGGATGGACTCCGAAGATGGACACTCAGGTTGAATCCTACTTTCTGTCGCTATTATTAAATAATTAGACTAGGATATATATCTGTTTGTGTGTATTGATTGTATAAATATGCTCCTATCCCCATCACATTTCATAAAATGAAAGCATTTTTTTTTACTTAAATACCAAATTAATTGTTTATTAGCTCCAGGCATTCATTTTAATTATCATTAAGCTTCTAAAGCTGGTGTATCAATGAAACTCTTCTATAGCCTATACAATTAACCTACATGTATATTATTTAAAAATAACAATTAAAAATCCAGCAAATTCTGTATTATTAAATTAATAACAGAAACCAGAAAAAACATGACATATTGTATCTCCCAATAAAGTGTAAACTCAATCAAAGGCTCATGTCAGTGAATGACTATGGTCTACTTAGCAGGGGAGCCTCGTGGGTATCCATTGGAATATGTTTGAAGCCACTATTGAGAAAGCTCTGTCCCTCATATTTACGATTTACCTGGGGATGCCCAGACGTCCGGATATGCTCCAAGGAGCCCTTTAGCATCTGAACATCATTTTCCAAGGCCGTATAATCCTCCCACACCCGTTCGCTGTCCTGGACAAAAACAATGACTCAGCTACTTAGTTAGACATTCCCTACTGAATACATATTCATACAATAACCAAATCTTAAGATACGGTCCAGCTTACCTGTACTACCAAGTGATAAGGGAGAAAGCTGATGAGATAAGTACAGTGGTACCTTGGTACTCCACTGCTTTGAAACTCATCAAATTTGATATTCAAAGCATTTTGACGTGAAACGTTGTCCTGGTAGCCATTGTTTGCTTGGTACTCAATGCACAAGCTAGAACTGATTGGTGTTGGCTGCCTTGTGACTCACTATATTATTCCTTATGGGGGGGAAAAATTGTTTGGTACTCATTGTTTTTGGTACTCATCGCATCTCCCGGAGCCAATTAAACAATGAGTACCAAGGTATCATTGTACTTTGTCTTACTGAATCTGTGCTGCAAAATATTAGGACAACCACTATGTGGCTAGCAATCATCTGGATTATTGCATCCCCGATCTTAAAGGGAATATATACATGTACACACAGGAACATATCCAGGTAGCTGGCATTGTAAGGGTGAGACTCTCCCAAGTTCAGATGGGAGATTCCACAGAAGGTCGTTGAGAATAAGAGGATTACGATCCTGTGGGATTTTCAGATCGACAGACAGGCAGGTACTGGGCAATCAACCAGACATTGTGGTAGGGCCAGAAGACAGGGATGGCGATAGATGTGGTGTATACCAAGTGACAGAGACACCAGGAAGGAGGAGGAGCACCAAGGCTTGAAGGAGGAATTAGAGAGGATATGGAAATAAAGGCTGAAGAGCTCCCAGGGATGGTAGGAGCACTCTGAGTTGGGAGAGTGGCTCCAACAGATCCCAGGAGCAACTTCAGAGTTCTCTGTCTAGAACAGTGCAATGCTAGGAACAGTTAAGAGCCTCTGCAGAATCTCAGTGCATTTGGATGTCTCCAGGCTGGGAAAGACAGGTATACAGTATTTCTTCCTCTTTTCCCTATTCGTACCACCAGTGGATGATCAGACCTGACCTGATATGCAGCTACCAATTGATCTATGTGCAGATCTAGTTAGGGTGTTTCTTCCAAAAATATTTTCACTCAAGTACCAGGGAGCTGCAACCACTCACCAACGTAAGATCGCAGAGACGGGCACGGATATGTACCAGTTCATCTTGCAGTTGTCTTTGTTGATAGCAGATCTTCTCTATGGTGGCATCTTGGCCTTTAAACTCCTCCAGCCTCAAGTGTGTTACTTCCAAGGCCTTTTCAAGATGTTCCTGAAACAATAGCGCATCCATTTCAAGAACTGTCCATCCAGCACAGGTTTTCCTTCATTGCAGTTTGACAAATCAACAAAACAACATTTGTTTCAAGGCATTTTGCAGAATCACAGAAATGCACAGTATTACAGACTACGTAGCATAGGGACGAAACCAAGTGATGGGTCACTCCCGGTTCTGTCCGGTTCTTTAGAATCAGTAGTAAAAGCAGTGGGACGCTCCGCCCACCCGCACATCACAATTGACAATTTGCGCATGCGCAGAAGCACGCATGTGAGCTCCCATTGCAAACTGGTAGTAAAGGTAACTGGAACTCAACCCCTGGAGGAAACCAGTCCCAAGATCTTGCAGCTGATATTGGGTAGCAAATAATCACATGACAACAGGTCTTCTGATCAATTTGAGATGGAATATAACAGTGGTGGGTTGCCCCTGGTTCTCACCAATTCTATAGAACCGCCCACCGACCCCCGACATCATCAGAGCGCTTCTGTACATGCGCAGAAGAGCATGCACGCAGCCCCGTTGCGAATCAGTAGTAAAGGTAAATAGAACCCACCCCTCGAATATAAGGCGATATAATATATGTGAACATGATCTCAGGAGACAAGAGGAAGAGCCACAGACTAGCTAGACAAAGGTCAAACAAGTGAAAATTTAGTCCACAGAAGGAATGGGGGGAGGGGCATGACAAGCATCTCAGAAAAGATCCTCCCTAGTTTCTTACACTGTAAAGTTAGGAGGAAGAGATGTGCCTTTAGATTTTCAAGGTTCTGTTGATGTCATTTTACAATAAAGATAGCGGTTTTTGTCTGGACTACCTCACAAAACTGTTGATGAAAACATTTAAAAAGAGGCAAATTAGCTCTCTCTTCTGGTGATGGCATTTCTCCATCAGTTTTCTCACTGAAGACATTGACAGGCTAACTAAGGTAAAGAAGGGAAGTGCAGACAGATAGAGAGGTTCTGTTCCTGAGTTGACACAACTCTGCCTACAGGGAATAAGGTAAGGCTAAACGTCCTTAGTAATCCACTAAGTGTTCAGTTCTGGTAACTCTGGTAATTTTATAAAAGAAATGTAATAATTTAATTTAATTTCTAATTTACAAGGACTATTAAGGAATGTCAGCCTTGCAAGGTAGCCCAGACAAGAATTAACCCAGAAGTACTAGCTGCAACTTTAATGTAAGGATACATTAAAAAATCAGAATAACAGAATAGCAAAGTTGGAAGGGACCTTGAAGGTCTTCTAGTCCAACTCACTAATTAATTAAAACATATTATGAGTAAAATGAATAAAACATATTGTGCTTGATCAACGGGGCCTGACTTTTATTTATTTTTTATTTATTTATTTATTTGTTTATTAGTTAGATTTATATACTGCCCTACTCCCGAAAGACTCAAGGTGGTGAACAGCCATAAATAAAACAAATATAATACAAAATTTAAAAACAAGTTAAAAAAACATATTAAATAAATTTGGCCCACAATTAAAACACCCCTGTTTTTAAGAACAGATTCGAATTAAAATTAAACAATTAAAAAAGGGTTAGGCCAGCCCCACTTGTTGGAATAAAAAGGTCCTGAGGTGGAAAGTGCTCAAATCCGAGATCCTCCATATCTCTGGGGGGAGCTCATTCCAAAGGGCAGGTGCCCCCACAGAGAAGGCTCTCCTCCTGGGGGCCGCCAGTCAACACTGTTTGGCCGACGGCACCCTGAGAAGCCCCTCTCTGTGGGAGCGTACTGGCTGGTGAGAGGCTACCGGTGGCAGAAGGCGGTGTCTAAATAACCAGGTCCTGAGCCATGGAGCGCTCTAAAGGTGGTAACCAATACCTTGAAGCGCACCCGGAAGACCACCGGGAGCCAATGCAGCTCGCGGAGGAGACTTTTGCTACAGCCTGTACGTTTTAGCTCAACGTCTCTCTCTCTGGTCTCTGTCTTCGTCTCTGTCTATCTGTGTGTGTGTTATTGTAAACTGCCCACAGAGATTTGGCTATAGAGCAGTTAAGAAATTGTGATTTATAAATCAATGAATATACTGATCCATGACAAACTTTCTTCTATGTAGTAAGATCTTGTATTTCCCATGGCAAGGAAGCCATGAATTGCCACAGTTTCATTTAGGCTAATCTGGACCTTTCCCCCTTATATCCCAAAGGTGACATGTATCTTGCAAATCTTTTCCCCACCATAGCAAAAAGAGGGGAAGATTCCAGGACGATTAACCAAACACAATATTCTCAAACATAACAGAGCTAAGCAAATGCTCATTTGTTCAATGGAAGTGGAACTGGATACCTTTTCAATACGGAGCTGCCCTGTCTCTTCTTCCAGACCTCGAAGCACCTTGTCTTGGCCACACAATTTTGTCAAGAGAGCCTGAAAACACAGGAAAAAAAATGTACTGATTCCAACTAAAGCTCTCAGATTAGAAGGTGTGGTGGCGTGCAGGCACCTGGCTTTTAAAGGGCTTAGTTTACAAGTCAAACTTCTTTGAAAGAACATTTGGGCTTTTCATGATGAGAACTGCAACTTGTAACATTTTTGGACATCCTAGGTGGGAATACTGGAAGTTACAGCCCCAACTCATCCGGAGAAGGCTGATGAGAGACTTTTACTACATGTGGAAGAAATCTGTTGCTTTATGATGATAAAAGTTTCATGGTTTAAAAATTCAATTGATCAACCTTTGAAATTAACTCACTGAAAGGTTCCAAATTAGTCAGATGTTCTGCCAGCTGCTTGACCAGTTACTACAAACAGATCTTTATATTGTGTAAAGCTTTCGCTACTGATAAAAGTGTGAATAAGGCATCGACATAGGTCCCCTCAGTCCCAATGAGCTATCCTTTATCCATAGAATGCAAGAGAACCTATTGTTTGGCCCTAGGAAGTGGGAAACTGATTGGAGAAGCACAATAGCACTTAGATTTATATACCGCTTCACAGTGCTTTACAGCCCTCTCTAAGCAGTTTACAGAGTCAACATATTGCCCCCAACCATCTGGGTCCTCATTTTACTGACCTTGGAAGGATGGAAGGCAAGGTCAACCTTGAGCCTGGTGAGATTTGAGCTGCCAAATTACAGGCAGCTGGCAGTCAGCAGAAGTAGTCTGCAGTACTGCATTCTAACCACTGCACCACTCATTATCCAAACCTGAACAAGTTATCCAAAATTGAGTAAAAGGAGGGGGGTGTTGGGGGGGTAACAATACAGAAACCAGGGGTGAAATGCTCCCGGTTTGGACCAGATCGCCCGATCCGGTAGTGATGGTGGCGGGTGATTCGGAGAAACGGTAGCAAAAATCCCTATGCCCCCCACCATCACCACCACCATGCCCAGCTGAGCTGCACGATCATCAGAGGTTTTTTTTTAACTTTTAAAAACATTTTTTTCTACAACCTCTTCCAACGAAAAAATGCTTTTAAAAGAAAAAAAAAGCCTCTGATGATCGCACGGCTCAGCTGGCTTTTCAAAGCATTTTTTTCTGCAACCTCTTCGGCCGAAGAGGTGGTAAAAAAAATGCTTTGAAAAGTCTCTGACGATCCCAGCTGAGTTGTCTGATCGGCAGAGAGGCTTTTCAAAGCATTTTTTAAAAAGCCTCTCTGACGATCCCAACTGAGTTGCCTGATCGGCAGAGGCTTTTCAAAGCATTTTTTGCAACCTCTTCATCCGAAGAGATTGTAGAAGAAATGCTTTGAAAAGTTTTAAAAAAAAAAAGTTGGTCACGCCCACCCAGTCGTATTACCACCACCAGCAAGCCATGCCCACAGAACCAGTAGTAACAAATTTTACATTTCACCCCAACAGAAACCTATTACTCCAGAGTGGGATTGAGCCCATCAAACAGCTCATTTGATTGTGCGTTGTCGCGGTGGGGGGGGGGGAGGTGTACTGTTCTTTATTCTTTTATATTGGGTTTTTCATTTTTTGTAACAGCCCAGAGCCAGTAAGAGTGAGTGGGTGGCTATATACATAAATCTAATATATACATGCATACATACATACTCAATCACAACAAAGACATTTAAATAAGGATTTTCTGATAAAGTGAAAGGACTTTCTGATAAGCGTTTTTGGGTAATGAAGGAAAAAGTTTGGGAAGCACTGGATTAGAGGGCTACCAGAAATAATATAAGAGCCAAACTATAGTTCTGAACCCAGAGCCCCAAGATCAAAAGACAGAAACATGTGGCCAAATGGTGCAGTTTGATCCAGTGATTAAAGTGCTAGAATAATTTTAAAAATGCCTCTTCTACTAAGTGAGAATAATAGTGTGCCTTCAAATCAGTTTTGACTCCTGGGGACTACCCAGATTAGTCCCTGCAAGTTTTTTGGCAAGGTATTTTGGAAGTGGATTGCCATTGCCTCTTGTCTAGGGTGGAGAGAGAATGACTGGCCCAAAATCAGCCAGGTGACTTTGTACCCAAGGCATTAAAAGAATTCAGGGTCTCCTATTTTCCAGCCTAACACTTTAACGACAACCTCTTTCAAAGAAGCAGTAGGCTCAAGGTAAAATTATTTAACTTAGACTAACTAAAATAATCTTCTAGACTTGGATGGAATCTTTCCTGTGGGGGCAGCAGATTTATGCAATTGGAGTCCTGGAGAAATCTGCCTAATCACCTTTCTTCTTGTTCTTAGGCCGACAGTGGAACATAGTTCTTCATTTACATTTTACAATTGACCTTTGACATTTTCTTTCTTTCTTTTCTTTCTCAAATGGTGCTTTTCTTATTGCCACTGCATTTCGAATTGTTTGGTTTTATCCAGTTTACTTTTCCAACACTAATTGTGCCATTCTCAGATCTCAGCTTGATGATAAAGACTCTAAGAGGAGGTGGAAGAATGACCTCTTTCAGGGGTAGTAAATAAATACAGGCGGTCCTCAAGTTACGACCACAATTGAACCCAAAATTTCTGTTGAAGTTCAATGAGTTTTGCTCTTACCACCTTTCTTTCAACAGTTGTTAAATGAATCTAGTTTCCCCACTGACTTTGCTTGTCAGAAGGTCACAAAAGGTGATCGCTGACAACTGTCATAATTATGAGTCAAATGTTGCCAAACATTTGAATTTTGATCATGTAATCATGGGGGTGCTGCAACAGTTGTTAAGTGTGAAAAATGGTCATAGGTCACTTTTTTCAGTGCCGTTGTAACTTTTGAGTGATCGCTAAAGGAACTGTTGTAAGTCGAGGACTACCTGTAAGGGAAATTGACAAAGCAAAACCATACACATCATCCATCGGTAAGAAAAGAGAAATGCATACATCAATGTCACTTTCAAACCGCTGCCTGCCAGGAGAATGGCTGCTCCTTTCCCGCAGTGCGTTTCGACCCTGGAAAGACAGCAAAAAGCATCCATGTTTTCACCCCATAAACAGAACAGGGAAAAGATGGCAGATGGTGGCTTGAACACCATGCATATGCTGAAGAGCAGGGGTGTCAAACTCAAGGCCCACAGGCCGCATCTGGCCTGTGGGGAGTTTAGATCTGGCCCACAAAACAGTGAAGGACTAGCCTGTGATGCTTCTGCCAGAGAAACAGAGCTCGGGAGGGCCACATAGGGCTCTCCCAAGCTCCGTTTTCACTGGCAGACGGTTGCAGGAAGCTGTCTAAGCCGAAAACAGCGCTCAGGAGCCCATTTTCTCTGGCAGAGCCCTTGGGCTGCCACAGGTGCCCCCAACACAAGTGATATCGAGCTGGCCACACCCACCCCGGTCCCTCAAGGTCAAACACATCCCAGATGCGGCCCTCAATGAAATCGAGTTTGACACCCCTGCTCAAGATCTTTCCTCAAACCAAGATCTAACTAAGTTTCTATTAGTATTTATGCAACCCTTACATAAAGAAACGTAGCCGGTCAGGGAGAAAGCGAGGCAAAACATTAGTTTAAGGGACTAGATTTTCACACGTGGGGAGATGTTGATTATCATGGAGGGTTCTGACATATTATGACCATATCTCAAAAAAAAGGAGGCCGAAAGAAATTGTTTAAAATCCAAATGGTGACTCTTGGTAAAATGAATCGAGTAAAAGTGACGCGGTCAAACAGGGTTTAGCCAAAATCTTGCTAAGCTACAGTGTATATTACCTCAACAGCAATACGATATTCCAATGGGACATTCAAGATCGGAACTCCATAAAGCTGCAGCCATCATAAATATATGCAAGTTTGCCAAATGCCTGAATTTTGACCATATGATCATGTAAGGACTGGTAGTAAGTCACTTTTTTCAGTCCTGTTGTTAACTTTGAATGGTTGCTAAACGAAAGGTTGTAAGTGAAGGACTATCTGTACTTATCTATGTATTATTAAAATTCTTGTTCTGTTTTTGTAACCTTCAACCGGGCAAAACGTTGCCTCATCAGGAAACAGTTTTTGAATCAACCCATCTCAGATAGGCTAACTTAAAGAACCTGTCCAAAATCCAGGAACTCTGACTCCCATGGGATTGAAATTTGGCAAAATTGTGACAAGTTTCAGTGCCACCAGGTGCTGCACTGCCGCAGTGCGCCACAGCCACGTGACTGTCATTCTTACTAAGCCTTCCCAGAAACGGCCCTTTGTCCCACCTCCCTCTGGCCTCTGCTGCATCCAACTGGCTGGCAGCAAGGCCCAATGAGTGAGCAGCAATTGGCTGCTTTGAAACCAAAGCCAAAATCTGAAATTTCTTAACAGCAGTGGGCAGCGAGGAATGGATGAGAATGTGCCTTAGATGTCTTCTGGCAAAGTAGGACTGGCTGGGAGGTTGCTGGAGATTGACAGGTGATTCTCCCTGGAGGGAGGGACCCAGGAGTGAAATCCAGCAGGTTCTGGAGAACTGGTAGCGGACATTTTGAGCAGTTTGGGGAACTGGCAAATACTACCTCTGGCTGACCCCCGAGTGGGGTGGGAATGGGGATTTTGTAGTATCCTTCCCCTGCTACACCCACCAAGCCACACCATGCCCACCAAGCCACAGCCACAGAACCGGTAGTAAAAAAAATTGGATTTCACCACTGGAGGAACCCCACAGATCCCTTGGTTTCCCCCCATCCCCAGCACAGTGGCAGGCAGTTCCATTGGGGGGGGGGGGAGAAGAAAGAGGAGGACGAGGAGGAGGAGGAGAAGGGAGCTTCAGCAGGACTCTACTAAAGGTCGTGAGGAAACAGAAACAGTGCCAGCCTATATTATATGTGGAAAGAAGGATAACCCAGCGGGTAGTAAGTTGCCTATCACCATATACCATTATATTTAGATACTTATAGTTCTCCCAAACCATTTGGTATCTAGTGGTTCACATCCCTGCCCAGATATCTACTGTGCAACCAGGAATAAATGTTCCAGCTACTGATTGGTTCATGTTACTCAATGGTAACATGGTACCATTGTACCATGTATGGTAGAAAAGAGTCATATAAATATAACAATTAGACATTCTATGCAGTTATCTAGTTGATTATTTGACTTAATATTGCCTGGGATGGTGGGGTTGTTGGCTGAGTAACAGAGAAGGAACCGAGTACAAATCTACATACCGTAATCCCTATAGATGTCCTTTTCCCTGGGGTGGGCCGGGTGGACAGGGGAGGAAGGGGTGGTAGGTGCAGGTAGCTTGATGAGGCAGAGTGGGGAGTTATCTGTAGGAAAAGGGAAGGCGATATTAAGTAATATAGGCAAGAAAGGTTAGGACCAAGTCTGTGTTTTATAACATAATTCCATGGGAATGCAGAAAAAAACTGAGTGTGTATTAGACACAAAGCACTTTTCCGAAAACTCTTGAGCTTTCATTCTAGACAGGAAGCAGATTTCTAGCTCTAATGATCACAAAAGAATTCTTGAACACAAACGTGGAAATTTCAAAAACGGTTGAGGACAAGGATCAGCTTTCTGCAAGATAATTAACGTCGCTAGAGGTAGCCTTCAGCCTAGCAATTATGGTTGTAAGTTGTGTCGTAAAAAAAGGTCTTGACCAGACACAATTTTACTTGGCAGTGGTCATTAAGCAAACAGAGTGATCATAAAGAAACAGAGCAGCTGTTAAGCAAACTCATTGTTCACTATAAGTAAAGGCCAATTTCTAGAAGAAAAAAAACATTTTAAAATGCAGCCATGTGATCACAGGATGCTGCAAATAGTCATCATCATCATCATCATCATCATCATCATCATCATAATTTTATTTCTATACCGCCCTTCTCCCGAAGCACTCAGGGCAGTGTACAGCCTATTAAAAGCACAAGACAGACATCAATTAAAAAGATTTAAAATTATTAAATAATTTCAGCTCAATTTAAAACCCCAAAAATTTAAAACACCCAATTTAAAATCATTACATTGATAGCCCGGCCTGGCGGAACAACAGGGTCTTGAGGGCACAGTGAAATACCCGGAGGTCGGAGATCTTACGCATTTCCGGGGGCAGTTCATTCCACAGGGCTGGGGCTCCCACAGAGAAGGCCCTCCCCCTGGGGGTCACCAGCCAACATAACTTGGCAGATGGCACCCTGAGGAAACCCTCTCTGTGGGAGCGAACTGGCCAGTGGGAGGCTATTGGTGGCAGAAGTCTGTCTCAGAGGTACCCGGGTTCTATGCCATGGAGCGCTTTAAATAAGGGTTGGTTGCCAAGTGCCTGACATGTGGTACTGTGACCTGGGGGCAGGGGGTGCCTATTCGAACCTTGGAATCAGGTACCCCCCAGGAAGTTCCACTGTAACATCCAATGGTTGCTAAGCAATTGGTTATAAGTTAAGGACTATCTGTATTTTGCTTTATTGGCATAATTTATATCAATTATATAATTGGGCTGCAGAACTCAGCTTTTGCTGATTCAGAATTACAGGTAGTCCTCAACTTATGACCACTATTGAGTCCAAAATTTATATTGCTAAGTGGGAAATTTTTTAAGTGAGTTTTGCCCCATTTTACGACTTTCCTCACCACATTTGTTAAGCGAATCACTGATTCGCTTAACAAATTCTTAAATTCTTAAATTAGTATCATGGTTGTTAAGTGAATTTGGCTTCCCCATTGACTTTGCTTGTCAGAAGGTCACAAAAAGGGATCATATGACTCTGGAACCCTGCAACTGTCATAAATGTGAGTCAGTTGTCAAGCATCTGAATGTAAATCCCATAACCATGGGCATGCTGCAATGGTCATAAGTCACTTTTTTTCAGTGCCGTTTTAACTCTTTAACGGTCACTAAATGAACTGTTGTATGTCAAGGACTACCTGTACTTAAGACACAGATTTCAATATTTTCACAAAAAAATACAGGTAGCCACACACAATCCTAGTCATGATGAATGTGGAGGACATATTCCGTCTGTAAATCAGTGGTGGGTTGCCCCCGGTTCACACCGGTTTGATAACTGGTAGTAAAACCGGCGGGAAGCTCCGCCCACCAACCCCGACGTCATCAGAACGTTTCTGTGCATGCGCAGAAGACCGCGCGCGCGTACGAGCAAAGCAAGTACACGTGCGGCCCCGTTGCAAACTGGTAGTAAAGGTAAGTAGAACCCACCCTTGCTGTAAATGTGATACTCCTGACCCAGAATATCTAGATTTTGTAGGCTAGATAAGAGATGTGAGGGAGCATAGCCTACTGAGCAGGAAAAGCAAAAATATTACCCATTTCTGCCTCTTCGATACTCACCAGTCGGCCATGAAGCCGGGACATGGCCAAAGCACGGGATGGGCCAACTGATGGAGAGAAGTAACCTCGGTCTGTAAACTTGCAAAAACAAAGAGAGATTCATGAGAGATTCAAATTCAGATTATAGACCAAATTCAATTTATTTGCTTACTTGATTTGTACAGGCCTCCTCTTATCTCAAAACAGCATCAAAACACAAAAATGAATCAATAAAATAAACATACAAACAAAATGAACAAGCAGTAGAAACACAAAAAATAACCAGAATATATCTCATGCAATGCAACCATTGGAAAAATTCTCCACAATCACCAGACTGCCCCTAAGGGTGATAGCAAAATCACTAACAAGCCCTGAATACAGGTTTATTGCATGCTCTCTACAACGGAGGTCCCCAACCCCTTGGGCCACAGGCCACCTCCAGGCCTTGAGCCATTTGGCACTGGGCCACGGAAGTGGCATGTGAGTGGATGCATCCCCACTTGCACAAACAGCGGGCGAGCGTATGCTGATGTGCTCCATTTGTGTGAGCAGCAGGTGCGCACGCCCGCTGCTCACACAAATGAAGCTGCCCATGCATGCGCCTGCCTACCACTTGTGCAAAATCATCCCCCCTTCCCCTCCCCCCGGGTCCACAAAGCCGAAAAGGTTAGGGAACTGTGCTCTACAAAAATCTGAACTACTAATGCTCAAAGCGAATTGGCGGTAGATAAGAGTCAATGGAATTCAAAGTGGACTGGATTTCTTATGCGCGCAAAGGGATATTAAGACTGATGACATGCTCGACCCCTCCCTTGAGGGCTCAGCTTGGTCATCTCCTACAATCATATCTTCAGAGCCTTCCAAAAGTCCGGGAGGATCATGGTTAGTTTAAGCTCAGGAAGAACGATATTTCAATGAGTTTGCTGTGCTTACTGAAGCTGAAATTTCCACTTACTCTGTTTTGTTGCGGTCTCCCTACTGAGGGGACTAAGCTATCTTCACCCACAGGCCGGACTCTATGGAGGTGAGGACTTTGAATGTATCGCCTGGTATAGGAGTCTTCAGAAGTAGGGAACACATCATACCGGTCTGCAGGGGTCAGAGAGTGGCCTTTGTGGGCCGATGATGCAACAGCATAAGGGTTATTGGGAAGGCATTTATTGGGGGCAATGTCCACCCTCCCCATGGGAACGTTGGCATGCAGAGTCCTTGGAGAGCTCATGATAGAGAGATCATCACAGGAGGCAGCCTGTGCAACCACAGATCGCGGAGGGCTCCGATGGGCATCATGAGGATTCCGATGGGCATCATGCATGTTCGGCAGGTGAGCCTGTGGCAACTTTGGGGACCCAGCTGGGGCTACTGGGAGGGAATAAGCGCGGGAGGAACGCAGTGAAAACACAGGGGAAGGCTGAGATATCTGAGATGGAGAAGAAGGAGGTGGACTCTCAGAAGAAGATGGTAGTGGGGTCTGTGGCCGGGCAGAGAACTTAGTGCAACTAATAGGAGAGGGACATCCATGGGTCTGGGACGACAGGGAGCTGCCAAGAGAAGATGAAGGAGAAGATAAAGTCAATCATGGTGATCCTTAAACCCTGTTCCAACAGCCAAAGTCTGTACAGCCATCTGCTACTACAGCCTTCCCATTCTTTACAGTAGAGGTGTCCAATCTTGGCAACTTTAATAAGACTTGTGGACTTCAACTCCCAGAATTCCCCATCCAGCCATGCTGGCTGAGAAATTCTGGGAACTGAAGTCCTCAGATCTTAAAGTTACCAAAGTTGGACATCCGTCCTCTACACAGGGGTGTCAAACTGGTGGCCCACGAGCCAGATGCGTCACGTGCAGGCCACGCCACTAGCTCCGCAAATGGGGAAAACATTGCAAAACGTTACATGACAGCAACGTGATGCAGCGAGTTTGACACCCATGCTGTACAGCATCCACAGCAGTGAAACTGGTTTTGCTTCTCCTTACCTCAATTCTGGCTGCTCTTTCTTTTCACAGCAGTAGCTCCCATTGAGTGAACTGGATAAAGACGCTCTGTTACGGCAAGGAGATATTGTCTGGATGTCAGGCAGGTGGAGGCTTTCGGACGAGGAGGCCCGGGCCTCCTGGATCTCTGAGAGATGGGCAACTTCTAGTGACTCAGTGCTTTTGGCACAATCACCCTGGGGGAGCCGGATGTCCTCAAAGCTGGTGTGGGCAGACACTGACTGGCTGTGGAGACCCCCTTGGTTGCTAAGATGGAGCAGAAGGGGAATTTTTTAATTTTAATTATTTATTTTGTAACCCACCTTTATTGTTTTTACAAATAACTCAAAGTGCCGAACATATTCCATGCACCTTCCTTCTCCTATTTTCCGCACAATAAAAACCCTGTGAGATGTGTTAGGCTGAGAGTGAGTGGCTGGTCCAAAGTCACCCAGCTAACTTTCATGCCTAAGGCAGGACTAGAACTCACAGTCTCCCGGTATTTGGCCCAAAGTCACATGCAGTTGGTTTTCATGCCTAAGGCAGAACTAGAACTCACAGACTAGCTTGTTTTCATGCCTAAGGC
>WNWU01013574.1:3363998-3378007 GCA_012654045.1 Ptyas mucosa
TCTCCCGGTAATTGGCCCAGTCACATGCAGTTGGTTTTCATGCCTAAAGTAAAACTAGAATTCACAGACTCCTAGTTTCTAGTCTTGTACTTTAACCACTAGACCAATAAATCCAAATGACTGTTCCAGGGTTCCATAACATTGCCCATTATTCCCAGTGCAAAATCTGGTTCCTTCCTCTTCCATGAAATGCTGCTCTGTCCAACTGACTCCACCAAGATCTTTCCCAGTTCTTCTACAAGGATACTTACACATGCAGGTTTTCTTTTCAGAAAATTCAGTTCTTCTGAATTTTCCACTTCTTCCACTATCCTTTTTCCTTCTTCCACTATCCTTTTTTTCCTGATCAATTCTTACTTAAATAGTATTCACCCTCTTTCCAAGAGATTATTCTTTCTGGAACTTTCTACAATATATTATTCCCCAACTCCTTAGACATCTGACTACACAAAATTGGCCAGGCACCCACAACAGGGTTGTGTGCCTGTCCCCATACCCAGCCCTTACAGGTTTCCACAGTTGCACTCAGCAGCAGCTGACTGGTTCATGGCCCTGATCCAGCTATTCATATCCAACTGGGTGTCTGCACTGAAATAGTAAGTCCGCATGCCAGGGTGTTCAGCCTATGGGAAAAAAGCAAAGGGAAAGAAATTCCTTGTAATGGTTGGAGCCTCCTGAAGAGGGCAGAAGATACACTTAGAACACCAGCAGAAAAAGGAAGAGTTGGAATTGTTGGTTTCCTATACTACTCCTGGCAAATAATGTTACTCTGCTTTATAGTGGCTGGGCTGTTGCTCAGTTCTTTTTGTGGGGTGCTCCAAGATAACTCTGCAGCAGTATTTCTCAACCTCAGAAGCTTGAAGGTATCTGGACTTCAACTCCCAAAATTCTTTAGTGTGGCTAGCTGGGGAATTCTGGGATTTGAAGTCCACGCATCTTCAAGCGGCCAAGGCTGAAAAAACACTGTTCTGTAGGATGGTTGCAAGACTGCCTTAGCAACGAGAACCCCCCATGGCTATTTCACAATCCATCCTTCTGAAGCACCCATTAGAAGAATCTGGAGAAATATAGTGGCAAAGCATTCTGGGCAGCCTCTTGCCTGAGATCCAGTGAAGGACAATGAATGGGCTTGGACTGCCCCTGTCTGCCATCCAATGTGGTGGTTTCACTGCCCTAAAGCAGCGGTCACCAACTGGTGGTCCGTGGACCACTGGTGGTCTGCGAGAAAATTCTGGTGGTCCGCAGAAAAAATATTTTCATTTTATATATTGCACTAAATCAGGGGTTTTCAAACTACGGCCCCTGGATACATGCAATGAATGTTTGTGTTGCTGCAGAGAGTCTCATCCTTCAGAGTCTTTTTGTGCGGGTTGGAGGGGGGCAGTAATTCCAACTCGGGGTCTGCTTCGGCCTCCTGGTGTGGGGCTTTGAACAAAGGCTGGAGGGAAGTGCTGCTGGTGGCAAAGAGCGAGAGGGCCTTGTTCCAGTGGGACTGCATTATGGCCTGGAACTGGCTGACCATCGCAGCCCACTGAGCCTGCAGGTGCCAGTACCTGGCCTTGCACTCCCAGAGATCTTCCCTCTGCTTGGAAAGCCTATGCTTCTGCTGAACCTCTTTCTCAGCCAGATCCAATCTGAACTGAGCTGTTTTGCCAACTCTTTCTCATGGTAGCTGCTTAGCTCCAACAACTGCTTCCTGTTGGGGGCCTAAGGAGCCTGGGCGGGGAGGCAAGGAGTGGCTGGGAGGGGAGGGGCGGGTAGAGGCCGACGAGGCGCCCCTCGACACGAGTGACATCAAGTTGGCCATACCTGCCCAGTCACATGCCCATCTAGCCACGCCCACGCAGCCGGTCATTAGGGCAGATCGTATTAGTGATCCACAGGATTTAAAATTATGAATTTAGTGGTCCCTGAAGTCTGAAAGGTTGGTGAACCCTGCCCTAAAGGAAGGATAGGAGCTTTTGTAAGCATTTTCTAAAACCTTGCCAAGAATGCTGCAGGAATTTGTCCTGGCAGTCACCAGGAGTCAACGCTAACTCAGAAACACCTTTCCTCCAAAAAAAGAGGTCCCGAATTAGATTTTGTACCATTTCTACATCTTCCAATCTATGAATCTCATGGTATTGAGCAGGGAGTTGGACTAGAAGACCTCCAAGATTCCTTCCAACCCTATTATTCTGTGAAAGTCTCTGTAAATCAACTGCTACCAGGCAAAGCAAGAAATCCTAGTTGATGTAGCTTTTAAACTAACTGAAGTGAAGCTTCTTTCTAGAAGCTGGAAACACACGTGCCCTTGAGTTCCTTGATGAGAAAAAAGCAGGCTCAAAGATTATAAATCAATATATCATACAGGTTGTCCTCAACTTACAACTACAACTGAGCCTGGAATTTTGCTTATAAGTCATTGTGGTCATTAAATAGGTCACCAAATGACTTGACTTGATTTTATGACCATTTTTATGATGATTCGTAAAGCGAGTCATCACAGTTGTTAAGCAAAAGGCATGGTCATTAGGCAAAACCCATGGTTGTTAACCAAACCCAGCCTATGCAATGGGTGGCTTTTGCCATTTTCTGCTGGAAAACGTGAGCCAGTTGCCAATTACCCAAAATGCAATCAGTAGATTTAGGGGGGAAGGGGCGGCAGCATTTGTAACTTCAAGAATAGGTCCTAAGTAGTTTTTACAAAGCCTGTCATAATTTTGCATTGTCATTAAGCAAGCAGTCATAAGTGGAAGACTATCTGTATTAGATAAATGAGCCAACAATACAGGCAAATAGAATAGAATAGGATAGGATAGGATAGGATAGGATAGGATAGGATAGGATAGGATAGGACAGGACAGGACAGGACAGGACAGGACAGGACAGGACAGGACAGGACAGGACTAGGAATAGAATCTTTTTGTCACTTTAAATATACTCTAATCAGCATACATTAAAATGAAATTTCGTTGCATTCAGCTCTCAAAAGATAACCATTATTCATATCCCCTCATACACACATATATATGACGCAGAGAAACATCAGTCTAGTTCGGATGTATACATATACATGGTGGGGGAAAAAAGAATCCTGTGAGTTTACAAGATGGATGGCATAAGGAACAAAGCTGTTACAGAATCTAGTAGTCCTGCTATTGATATTTTGAAACCTCCTCCCGGAGGGAAGCAACAGAAACAGACCACGAAGTGGATGTGTAGATTCTCTAACGATGCTTTGAGCTCTAAGCACATAGCGCTTATAAGCAGTATCTTGAATAACAGGAAGCAAACTTCCTATAATCTTCTCTGCTGTCCTTACCACTCTCTGTATGGACTTTCTATCTGAGGCACTGCTACTACCAAACCAAACAGGGATGCAGTTTGTTAAAACGCTCTCCATCGCGCCTCTGTAAAAAGTGGCCAGGACAGAAGGAGAAAGATATGCTCTGCTCAGTATTCACCACACATAGATATTGCCTCGTTAAAGCTGAGGCAATGGTCAGATTCTAGGGTGGTTTCAAGGAAACGGTGACCATGGACATTTAAGAAAAGTTCCATCATCACAGTAGAGACAAAAGCATAAATGAAGTCCTTCCTCCTGACCTTGAATACAAAGCGACGGTTCTTCTTCTCCTTGGAGAAAGCAGTCCGAATCTCATAGCTGGGGAGGAGGATACTGCCCAAAACCATCTCTTCACGGCTATCTGGAACACACCCCGCAAAACCCCACAGAAAGAAACTTCAGTGTGTGCTTCTCAGGGCTCCTGCTCAGAAAGTTACAACTCCCCAATTTCCACCAACAAGGAACTGGGTTACAGCAATGTTCCTCAACTTCAAACCGTCATTATACGAACAGTCATAAACCAAGGACTATCTGCATTTCTTTTTTAAACTTCTGTTCCCAGAACTTGGGAATGTTGCTTTGATCTCTGCCTGCTGATGCATCGCCACACCTGATCTACAAAACAGTCCTACCTCCAAAATGCTTTTCTTCCATCTCAAGGAAGTTGAAACAGAAACTCAAGAAAATCCAAATTACCTCGGTAGTAGAAGAGGCAGTAATTGGAAAGGACAAACCAGCGCCGTTTCCATAATTTGAGCCCAGAGCTATCCTAAAAGAACCAAAAGGAAAAGATGGTGGGTTAGTTAGTTGAAAGCTGCATCAAAGTATTACCTCAGTAGAACAGGATTGCCTGGTTTTAACTCTTTGAAGGGCCCAGATCCATTACAGTTGTACAATGATATCCCATGAGTCAGGGTCATTTAGTACTCATGATCAGAATTTTCCTTCTTTTTTTTTTCTGGGGTTTTAAAAGGGAATTGTGAAGAGATATTTGGTTTTTAAAAGATGTTAAACCCAATTTAAAACTAGCTACAGTTTTAGCATGTTTCCGAACTCAAGAAAACAAGAAAACAACATACTTCAGCAAAGTACAGGTACTCATCGGCTTAACAACCATTCGTATACAGGTAGTTGTCAACTTACACCCACAATTGAGCCCAAAATTTATGTTCCTGAGTGAAAAATTTCTTAAGCGAGTTTTGCCCGATTTCTTGACACATTTGTTAAGTAAATCACTGCAATTTTTAAATTAGTAAAATGGTGAATCTGGTTTCCACATTGACTTTGCTTGTCAGAAGGTTCGCAAAAGGAGAGATCGCACGATCCCGGGACACTGAACCCGTCATAAATGTGAGACAGTTGTCAAACATCCGAATGTAGATCACATGACCATGGAGATGCTGCAATGATCTTAAGTGTGAAAAATGGTCATGTCACTTTTTTCAGTGCCATTGTAACTTTGAAATGGTCACCAACGAACTGTTGTTAGTTGAAGACTACTTGTAATAAACATTTGAAGTTACAATAGTTGTTATGAGCATGATCCAAATGCTTGGGAACTGGCTTGCAATTATGATGGTTGCAGTGTCCCATGTGATGGTCATTTGTGATCTTCACTGCCAGCTTCTGACAATCAAAGTCAGTGAGGGAAGATGACCACAACTGGAACTGCTACCATAAATCACATGATGTCATCCTTTACAACTGTATCACTTAGCGATGGAGTTCTCAGTTCAAATTACCGTTAACTGAGGGCTATCTATATCTGTTGGGAAGTGGCTGACAGGAAAATAAAAATTATGACGCTACAAAGGAAAATCATGTGAAGTTTAAGGCTCTTGGGCTGTATCTAACACAATGATAATGTCCTGGGAATGCCTTGGAAAATGTGTGAATAAGGCATACCTGTGTCCAGAAACTATTGTTTTATAGTTAGTTCTTGACTTAAAACAATTCATTTAGTGACAGTTTGAAGTTGCAAGGGCACTGAAAAAAGGGATTTATGACTGTTTTTCACGCTTACGACCGTTGCAGCATTCCCACAGTCACATGATCAAAATTCAGATACTTGGCAACTAGCTCATATTTATGACGTTGCATTGTCCCAGGGTCATGTGATCCCTTTTTGTGACCTTCTAACAAGCAAAGTCAATGGGGAAGCCAGATTCACTTATTAATCCTGTTCTTAACTTAACAACTGCAATGACCCACTTAACAACTATGGTGAGAAAGATAGTAAAATGGAGCAGAACTCACTTAACAACTGTCTTGCTTAGCAACATAAATTTTGGGCTCAATTGTGGTCATAAGAAGTCTCTGTAATCGATTTTGTGAAAGCTTAAGGCTTTAAAATAAAAATTGCTTAAGTCTTAAAAGGTCCTATCAGACTCCCTCTGACTTTGATTAACACCATTTCTTTCCTACAGATCTCCCTTAAGATCCATCATCCCTCAAACTAAGAAATCTGCATTTCTCAGAAACTGTTTACCTGCTTATAAAGCCAGCCACGCATTATAACAGGAAAGTTAGGATCTCTCTTGATGGAGTTTGCTCTCTTCCCAAATGTATGCACTTTCCGGACTGGCCGGGCTACGCGTGGCTATGGAGAAACAAATGGGTAAATGCAAAATCAACTTACTGTATAAACAGCACACTCTCTATTGAGCTATCCATCTGTTTAGCTCGACATTACTGATCTTAAACATAGTTCTCCAGAGTTTCAAAGCAAGAGTCCTAGCTGAAAAGCTAAGAACTGAACCTAAAATGAGCCCAGGTGGCGCAGTGGTTAGAATGCAGTACTGCAGGCTACTTCTGTTGACTGCCGGCTGCCTGCAATTTAGCAGTTCAAATTTCACCAGGCTCAAGGTTGATAACTTGAGCCTTCCATCCTTCCGAGGTCGGTAAAATGAGGAGCCAGATTGTTGGGGCAATATGCTGACTCTGTAAAACCACTTAGAGCTGCAAAGCATTGTAAAGCAGAATATAAGTGCTATTGCTATTGCTAAAACTTCTATTAAGAAAACCATGTCTCTTTCTGTTGCCCATAGCAGGGGGGGAAAAGTGTTTCTGCTGCTCTCAAGGAATTTAAAATTTCAAAGTTAGAAATAAGAGGAAAGGGGTACATTAACAATGTATTTGAGGGCCAGGTGAAAAAGACCTGAGAAGACAGTATGTGGTCTCTTATGAAGAACATACTTGCCAAAAGAAGTGAAAAGAATGTGCATCTATACCAGAGGTCTTCAAACTTGGCAGCTTTAAGACTTGTGGACTTCAACTCCCAGAATTCTCTAGCCAGCATAGCATGGCTGGCTGGAGAATTCTGGGCATTGAAGTCCACAAGTCTTAAAGCTGCCAAGTTTGAAGACCTCTGATTTATACACTCGGTTACACTGAAGTGGGAGTTGGGTGAAATCAGGAGAAATCCAAACATAAATTGCAACAGTGGGAATATAGTAAAATCGATGGAATGGATGAGTGGGTCAGTGAAATACAGGCAGTCCTCAACTTACAACAGTTCATTTAGTGACTTTTCGAAGGTACAATGGCACTGAAAAAAGTGAGTTATGACCATTTTATGGCTGTTGCAGCATCCCTGTGGTTATGTAAATCAGATGCTTGACAATTGACTCACATTTATGATGGCTGCAGTGTCCTAGGATCATGGGATCTCCTTTTCCCATCTTCTGACAGGCAAAGTAATGGGTTCAGTGAAGCCAAATTCACTTAACCATGGTGTTATTAATTGAACAACTGCAGTGATTCACTTAACAAATGCAGCAAGAAAAGTCGTAAAACTCATTTGACAGATTTCTCACTCAGGAATTTTGGGCTCAATTGTGGCCCGTAAGTTGAGGACAACTTGTAATGAAAATGAATGAATGTGAACGGAACATGAAAGTGAATCATTGTAGGAAATATCAAGGAAGCTGGCCATATACTAAGAACAAATGAGAATTGTATCAGAAAACATTTTTTTCTCTTCCTGATGTTTTCCCCATAGGTATGAGGTCTGTTTTTTGGATCAAATGTTGATCCATTAATTGTGACCATTAATGGCAGAAAAAAAATGACTGGATCAAAAGGAAGTGGAAGAAAGTAAGTTTTGTCTGGGTGAAATTGATTAAGATCCTCAAAAGGAGAACTTCAAAGACTCAAAGGAATTGATGGATTTCATGGATGTCAGTATTGTCTGAACTAGGACAGAAATATACAGTGAATGGTACAAATGGATTTAACAGTATCTTATTTTGTTTTCCTTCATTACTTGCCTCCATTACTTTTTATTTAATTATTTTTAATTCCTTTTCTGCGCTTTGTATAATGTTGCTTAGCTCCAAAGGGAGTTTCCTTCCTGTTTCTTACAGTAAGCGATGGACGTTTTAATTGTTATTAATGCATCGTAAGGTTTAAATAAGATTTTTAAACCATTAAAATTTTATCTAGGTGCAAAGGAGACTGCTATATTGTGGCTTTATTCCTTGAAAAGTGCTTTATCTTTCTAAGGAACTAAAGGTCACACGCTGAGATTTTCTTTTCAAACCATCAAGATACCACCAGTGGCTAATGCAGGTATATAAGGATAAGAGTAAATATTTGAGGATTAGTAGTTGTTATGCAACTTTTTAGCTTTCTTTCTTTCTTGGAATGGGATTCTAGTCTTGTTCTTTTAAAAAGCACAAGTGTTTGACCCAAAAGATAACCAATTACTTTGAAGTTCTTTGAAAATAAGACTGAATGACAGCCCAACACTCAGAAAAAACAAATATAGGTGAAAAAATGATAAGTGACTCATTTTTATGTCTCATTTGTCAGGTTCCCACCAATGCCAGGTCCTCACCTTTGTTCCCATGGAGACTGAAGAGATGGTGGCTGTACTGCTGGCTAAACTCAGACCACTTTTTGGTCGATCCCCTTCTGACATGGTCCCTGGTGAATCTGAGGTTAATCTGCAGAAAAAAAACCAAAAAATAAAATAAAATCAGAACATTATGTTATAAATGTGATGCTTTAGAGTAGTGTTTCTCAGTGGCAACTTTGGAAAGCATGGACTTCAACTCCCAGAATTCTTCAGCCAACTATGTTGATTGAGGAATTCTGGGAATTGAAGTCCAAGCATCTTCAAATTGCCAAGCCTGAGAAACACTGTTTTAAGGGGAACTCAGAAATACAAGACCCCCAATTTGAAACAATCCGCTTTTGAGAAAGATAGAGCATATGTCTTCAGCTTTTCAAAAGGTATCAAATGTAAACATCACTGGAGGTTCAAGCAATTGGACAACTATTTACAGAATCTAGAATGGTATAAGATGTTCTGTTCAAATAGAGGGTTAGACTAGAAGATTTCTAAGGTCCCTTCCAACCTTGTTATTTTATGCAATTCTAATCCTAACCAATCAATTGATAAATTCTTATTTGATCAGTTCTTTAATCTTTACCTCTCTCTCCTCTTTGCAACTTTCCTTTCCTTCCTAGTTTCTTTTTCCAGCTCTTAACAAAAGTGAATTGAGCCTCTGTCTAGAATAATACATTGTCCTAATCCAGGTTTATCAAACAAGCCAGAGTGGCCTATTTCAGGAAATATGAACTCACTTCTCATAACAGCCTTGTAAATGAAGGTTCCAAATCTACAAAAGAATTTATTGGCCAACTGGGATCAGAGAGAAGGGAGGTCTTAAGCTTAGGGTTTCTTGCTGAACGTCTGCAATGAATCAGAAATTTTTATGCTAACTTCAGACCACAAATGGGAGACAACCTTTTTCCATCGGTCTGATCGTTGAATCTGCCCAGAATTCTTCTGTCACCTATGGCAACTAGATAATGCTTAAATACAATACTGGCTTATGATATCTGTAATTAGAACTTCGTCATCCTGAATTCCACCCAAAATCCAGTGCATGACATGGAATTTGGATTCCTGAGCATATCGGCACTCTTGTTTCTATTGTTTCTGTTTTTTAAAGCCACAAGTTAAATTATTCCTATTTTTAAAGAAATGAGTCATTGTTCTAGTTATTTTTTTTTATTAGCCATTTTCCAAAAATCCAAAAGATATGCATATTCAGTAAATAAATATAATGCTGTCCTTCATATTGGTAGATTATTTTTTTTTTGTAGAAAATATGCAGGCCAGATTTGCTAACATATCTTGTTGTCAGGACATTTTATTAACAAAGCCCTTGGCAACTTTAGTTAGCAGTAAAGTTTTTTTTAGTTCTGTTAAGCATAACACGGAATAGAAAAAATATTGTGCCCTGCTAAGTGTTTATTTCCATCCCACAAACCTAGCACCCCCATAACCTCTACATCAATTCCACATAACCTCTACATCAATTCCCTCCTCCCAATTTAAGGTCCTGGGTCATTTTCTTCATATTTACAGCATAATCTTCAGGAACCAACCCCAACCCCCTAGTATCAATTAAACTTATGTTAAAATCTGTATTAACCTGTTTTGTTCCCTTCCTTACTTTATGTCAGAGCAAAATTTCAAAGAGGAGGGGCGGGGCTGAATTAAAAGTTTTTAGAAGCAGAAAAGCTTACAAAGAATCCAGCCTGCTTTAATCAAAACCTTTTCATTCGTTCCTCCATCTAACACATTTACTATGAGTTTTTGCCTGCCCCATTGATCTTTTCTTTTTCTTTTAAATGGAGCCGAAACTCAAAATGGAAGTATTGAAACTACAAAAGTTATTCCTCTTGTTTGGCCCTCAGCCATTAATTCCCTCTAGTTATTTTTGGATCAAACCCACCTGCTCGTGTCTGGCATCTCTTTCCAGACAGTATCGACTTGAAGATGGGAAATTCCATCCCTTTTGCTGCCAGCAGAATTTGTGGTTACTTGTCCCCTTTGTTGTTAAACACCAGAACCTCCACATTTTTAAATATCTGAGATTTTAACTCTCTCAGGCCAGTTTTGATTCATGCTTAAGTGGCGTTTTGAGCTTCCTGCTTCTCAGTTACCAATGATACTCTTTGTTATTGTTGATTTCCATGCATAATTCATATTTTGTTGAGGGCAAGCATGATTTGACACCCTAAAGGTCTACCGGGCAGCAATTACAATAATTTTCAAATACCATGGCTTCTGTTTGCAGGCATGCCATTGATGTGAATTATACCAAATTTTTAAAAAACTTTAATTATTAGTGGATCCCTAAGCGGTTAAGGGAGTACAGCATGTGTCCTCTCCCGAACTGCTATCAAAATGTGAATTTTAATGTGAAAGAAAGAAATATTAAATAGATAGGAAGTAATTTAATTGTATTAAATTAATGTATTTTTAATTACATTAATATTTAAATCAAACTTTTGCAAAACTCAAAACTTTGATCTGTCCTGCCCAATTTTTGGACCCCTCCAACCCACGATGCCACTTAACACCAAAAGCAGCCTTTGCCCACCCCTCAAACAATGACAGAGCTCCAATCTATAAAATATACTAAAACAATCCTGTAAAATTACAGTACAGGTAGTCTCAATTTACAACAGTTCATTTAGTTCACAGTTACAAGGCCATTGAATAAAGTGAGTTATGACTGTTTTTTACACTTATGACCGTTGCAGCATCCTCATGGTCACATGACCAAAATTCAGATGCTTGGCAATTGACCGTATTTGTGACGGTTGCAGTGTTCCAGGATCATGAGAGCACCTTTTGCAAACATCTGACAAGCAAAGTCAATGGGAAAGCCAGATTCACTTAACAACCATGTTACTAATTTAACAACTGCAGTGATTCACTTAACAACTAGGACAGGAAAGGTCGTAAAATGGAACAAAGTTTACTTAACAAATGTCTCACTTAGCAACAAAAGTTTCGCACTCAGTTGTGGTTGTAAGTTGAGGACTAGCTGTATTTCCATACAGCCAATCAGAATATCAATTTCACACAGTAGTTCCGTGATCACAACAGAGACTGGCAATTTGGTCATTAAGCAAAGTGGTCACTAAACAAAACCAGGATTCTGCTTATGATCTTTAGTGTTACAGATCTGCTATAGGCTATAAATCTGAGCGCCGGTCATAACATTACATTTTGATTACCATCGTAACTACGAATGGTCACCAAACAGTTTCCAAATGAGGATTACCTTATCAAATATTGGGAGAAGAGACCTGAGCAAAGAGATAAGAATTTAAAACGATCTTGGATGGTTGTAAGTCAAGGACTACTTGTAAACCAATGGTAATTTGCCATCCACCATAACAAGGCAAAGAAGACAACAATGAAACGAAGCATTTTGTGCAAAACTTCTTCCTAACCAACACTGACTGGCAACACATTTTGTCTCATGATCTCCAACCAAAGGGCACCTCCATAACTCCTGGCACACTTTGCCTTTGCATTCCATCTCTCCCTCCCACCTCTTACCCTGGCTATGACGCCAAGTGGATGAATGGAGCATTGATTCAGGAAGGAACCCCCTCCCACCCCGCCTTGATCCTGAACAGCAAGGGGAGCACTGAAGGCCCTTATTCAAACACCCACACTGAGTTTGAGGAACGTCATGTTTCTGCCTTCGCCTGGAGCCATAGAGAAAGATGGAATATTTAGCAGATACAATGAAGGAACTGGAAAACAGCAGTTTGACCTTCCCCAAAATCATGGGACTGGTCTGGAAAAGAACCATCTTCACAAATGCATTACATGATGCAAAAAGGAAGACTTGGATAGGTTGCTTCCAAGCTTGGTATTTCGGACCATAAATTTTATAGCATGAGGAAGACATTTTATCGCAATGCAATTTAAAGAGGCGAGCGATGTACAATGGCTCTTCCCCTTGCTTTAATGTTTAACATGCTAATTTGTACTGCTCACTATTTAGAATGATACTTCATGCTAAGTTATGATTTGTTTTAAATTTTGGGAGGAGTAAGCCTCAATGGTTGGGTCCCCACTTGATATCAAGTCAATGGCTATATATGGCTAGTTCATATGTAACAAAAACCTATCACACTTTGACTCAGTGCAATGTGTGAATCTTATCAGAAGCTGTTACAGCCATCTGCTTGTTTCCAAATTCAAGGATTTCAAGATTGCGAAGTGACCATGCCAGAAAATATACCAGTGAATGGCAACATGTTATACTTTTGGAGCAATAAAAATGAGGAAAAAAGCCAACTTTGGTGATGAGGCATGATCCCAGTTTGTAATTGGTGAAGATAAGATACAATTTTGAATTTATATCCATCAAGTTTAACATTACTCATCTGAGGCGCTAAAAGATGTCAGAACTCCAATTCCCAATGTTCCTAGCCCAATTCTAAAATGTTTAGCAAGCAAGCAGACCTTCAGCATTTAGGGCAAGCCCTACCATTAAGCCAAGGTTTCCCAACCTCAGTGGCTTTAAATATATGGACTTCAACTCCTAAAATTCTCTGGTATGAAATGCTTCCTGGAGAATTCTGGGAGTTGAAGTCCATGCATCTTAAAGCTTCCGAAGTGAAGAAACCGTGTGTGCACTAAACAAAATAAGATAGCTGCCAGGAGAATACATGCCACATGGAATGGCCCGTGTCTCTTAAACTTGCTTTCTCCCTTCACATATAGCTCAGGATAAAGTTCTATTAAAGGGACATTCAACTGTCAAATCAGTCGAATTCTGAATCTGTTTTGCAGCAGAGACCAGGAAGAGAGGGGGCAGTTACAATATTGCTTATTGAGGAAAAGTATCAAAGCTAATCTATCAAATCTTATATTAGGAGCCTGAGTGGCGTAGGAGGCTAATGCCTCCTACAAGGCAGCATTTAACATCCAGCTGCCTGCAATTACTGCGAGTTCTAACCTCACCAGGCTCAAGGTTGACTCAGCCTTCCATCCTTTCTAAGGTGGATAAAATGAGGACCCGGTTTGTGGGGGCAATAGGCTGACTTTGTATAAAATATACAAAAGTATGAAGGCTATTGCTTAACGCATTGTAAGCCGCCCTGAGTCTCCGGAGAAGGGCGGCATATAAATAAGAATAAAAATTTAAAAAAAAATTAAAAATCTCAAGCGTCTTTCTAGGCCTTCCAGAAGACATCAGAGATTGGACTCTCCCGCTTGAAATAATCTGTTCCATCATGGAGATCCTATCAAGATGGGAGAAAGCATGCAATTCTCTTTTACTTCCCTTTGTAGAATTAGAAAAAATACTTAGCAAGAATTTAGTATGAGGGACAGGGGCGTCAATGAAAACACATCATGCCAAACCAATCTTATTTCATTCTTCAACACAGTGACTAAATTATTAGATCAGCTAAACACTGTGGACATAAAATACTTAAACTTCAGCAAGGCATTCGACAAAGTAGATCACAGCCTACTTCTTGGTAAGCTAGAAAAAAGTGGGATAGATAGCTATTGATTGACAAACCATACTCAATGAATAGTCCTTAATGATACTACATCTACATGGAGGGAAGTTATCAGTGGGGTACCACAAGATTCCATCTTAGGCCCAGTACAATATCTTCATAAACAACTTAGATGAGTGAATAGAAAGGGAACTTACCAAATTTTTGGATGATACTAAGCTGACAGGAATAGCCAATATGCCTAATGATAAGCTCAGGATTTGTTTTAGAGGAGACAAAGCTTTAAGGAGCTAAAGCTCCTTCAGCTTTAAGGAGACAAAGAACCATCCAGGATGCTAAATTGGTGTCCTCCAAACACCCTGAATCAGATTACTGAGTATATACC
>WNWU01013574.1:3378107-3389840 GCA_012654045.1 Ptyas mucosa
CATTCCAGGTTCCCAAGGAAAACCTAAATCAGTGTTTCTCAACCTTGGCACCTTTAAAATGGGTGGACTTCAATTCCCAGAATCTCCTGGCCAACAGGATTCTGGGAGTTGAAGTCTACCCATCTTAAAGTTGCCAAGGTTGAAAAACACTGAACTAAGTGCTTAATTAGTCTCATTAAAAAAATGCCCCAGGGGAAAAGCTTGTTTTTCTTTCCCTCCAGGAAGCTTGGAATAAATGCTGGTTATGAGTTCTACTGAGAAACTGGAGATCTGGCAGCTGTCCAAAGATGCCAGGGCTGGATTGCCTAGCTTGCAATGGACCACCCAGGTTAAGTAATGTAGTTTCATTCTCAGCTGCCAACTGTAATAAAACAGGTTGTTGTAAACAATATTCAAGAAACAAACACAAGCTGCTTCAAATTCTCTGAAATGGCTATATAAATATTTTGGGGCGTAGATAAAGAGCTGCTGAAAAGTGGATGATTTACCGCAGCACCAGATTAAAACTCCCATCGTTCCCAGCCAGGGCAGTTGATGACCCTACTAAAGTAGTTGAATTGATAAGGTTGCATGCAATCTTCCTCCAAATTGCAGGATTGCTGGTTGAGCATTAGAGGCGTAATGAGAAGTCCTGGGAGTTGATTTAATTCTATGTATGAATAGAATTCAGCAAATTGGCTTTCTCAGGGCATTATCCAACAAAATACTAATATGAAAAAAATATTTAAAAATGACATGTAATTGCCGTTTCTTTCTTTTTTAATTGAATTGAGTAGTTAAAAACCAGATAGCCGTTTCAGCTGACAAGTTTTAGCATTCAAGGTGGGATATGCCACTGTGTTCCCACCTCTAGCCCGAGATATATTTTCTCCACAGCAGTGCCCTGCTTTGTTCAGGTTGTTAACTCAAATTTCTTTCCCTCCCTCCCTCCCTCCCCCACCCCACCCCCCTTCAAACAACACACAGAAGAGGTTTTGAAATGTCCTAATACCATGGCTTAGTTCTGGCACTTCACAGTTTGACCAAAGGTCAGGATGAAATTAAGTATTTACATGGTCAAATTCGGTTTTTTGCAGCTGTTTTTTGCAGTTGTAAGTTTAACTCTTCCCCAACAACTTCTGAAGAGTTGAACTCAAAAATTCAAGAGAAAGTACACAAACACAGAAGGCTCCCGATAAAGAAGGAAACTCCAGAAATTGTTCCACCCACAAAGACACACAACACACTCTAGTTTGTCTGGAAACCATTCATGTTGAGTTTATGGTAGGGCACTGTTCTTCTGTTAATCCATGGTTAGAAAGAGAGGGAACTATGAAGATGGTGGAACTTGCTGAAATGACCAAATTGCCCTGTTTGATTAAGAGAAAAGACAATACCTATATCAGAGGTGAAATTCAGCAGGTTCCAGAGAACTGGTAGTAGAAATTTGGAGTGGTTTGGAGAACCGGCAAATACCACTTCTGGCTGGCCCCAGAGTGGGGTGGGAATGGACAATTTTGAAATATCCTTCCCTTGCCACGCCCACCAAGCCACGCCACGCCCAAGCCACACCCACACCCACAGAACCGGTAGTAAAAAAAATTTGAATTTCACCACTGACCTACATCTACTGCTCACTAGCAACCACTTACAGACTTTTTTCATAAAGCAGGAAACAATGAACTTCTGATCCATGGTTTTGACTATTAGAATAGATTATGGAAAGAAGAGAGTCATGAGGTAATTTTACAGAAAAGAGTAACTTTACATTTACTGGTGTAAAGATTGGAAGCCTCTATATCTTTTTTCTTTCTTTCCTATTTTTCTTCAACTTTTTTCTTTTTACAATTTGGCTTTCTCTTTTATTCCTTTTTTCTTTCTTATTCTATATTACTTTGCGGTTTTATTCTTCTCAAAACTTTCAGTAAAATCCTTTTTTAAAAAAAGAAAGAGAGAGCGAGAGAGAGATTCTATAAAGTGTTTCATTCCACATTCATTCATCATAGTCATTGTATCAACACTCCTAGGGGTGATTAATTGCTTTGAAAAGGTTCAAGATGCTTAACCTATCTACTTTAGTGCTTATTTTGCTTGTAAAATGAATTAGGCATGCCTTCTTAGAAAAACAGGACTATTTACTACAAATTCTGGTGATGCAATCCCAAAGGATTCAAAGTCTTGGGGCCCTATATGACTGTTTCCACCCACCTTACAGCATTTTTCTCTTACTCTATACATGTTTGCTTTGAATTTAAGTTCCACTGAATTCAATAATATATTACATTTAGGAAAACATAGTTCTCTTCCCCCCCACAAACTGACCTCAAAATGTGTATCTTATCCTTTCTCTATTTTCCAAGGTTCTATGCCGTACATATTTCTCTGCTGCCGTATAGCAGAGATGGAAACCATTTTAAGTGTTCCTGCACTTCAGTTTTCATCAGATGCAAGCAGGACAGTCAACAGAGATTACAGGAGTTCAAACAAATTTAAGGGGCCACAGGTTTATTATTCATGCCTTTAAAATTTTAGGTTAAAATAAAGGGATAGCTTTTAACAATGAAGTTCAATTAGAATTGTGAACTTCCAAAATAATTCCATGCACTTCTAAACAGGATTCTGCAATAACGAGCTGACTGATATTCACACTTTGCACGACATCTTGAAATGATGCAGCAACTATATCTGGCACCTACAAATACTTCCCCCGGTCTGTCCTCCCCCAAATATATCTTTATGCCCAAATCATTTTTTAAAAATTTCTCTGCCGTTCTATTCTCTCCAACTCCCACCCAATGCTAATATTTTGGATAATCTAACCTCTTGTTTAGACTGTACCCCTAAAGTTATGTAAAGAGAGAAAATATTCAAGGCATTTTCTACTATCCAATTTCAAAGCCGCATAGTTCAACTGAAACCTGTTCAAGATTCTTTCATTGCTATCCTGCTCTGTTGAATGATCTGTTTCTTGTTTCTGCATCTTTAGAATGTATGTTTATGAATTATGATTCTAATTTATAGGTTACATGGCAGGAATGGGGGAACTTTCAGCCCATGGGCCTACTTTGGCTATGAATGAGGCCCTTCCACAAATCACTTTCCTTTAAGAGCTCCAGAGACTGCTGCAGATACAACACCTGCAATCTTGACTTTTACCTCGTCCACCCTGCAGTTCTCAAAGGGAAAGTACTAAGCCAAGCAAGCGACACCCCAAAAGTCACATTTCAAGCTGCTCTTCAAAGGCAGTTCTGTTTTGGCCAACCAGTAACTTCTGCAAAGAAGGACATCATGGAGCAGCAAAGATTAGACAAGCCAATGTGCACATTTTGTATTGCACCATATTGGACTTTTAGCATGAATATGGTTCAGTCCAGTGGTGAAATTCAATTTTTTTTAATACCAGTTCTATGGGCGTATCTTGGTGGGCGTGGTATGTCTTGGTGGGTGTGGCAGGGAAGGATATTGCAAAATCTCCATTCCCACCCCACTCCTGGGGCCAGCCAGAGGTGATATTTTCCAGTTCTCCGAACTACTCAAAATTTCCGCTACCTGTTCTCCAGAACCTGTGAGAACCTGCTGGATTTCACCCCTGGTTCAGTCCACTTGAAGTTTCTCCAATTGACCAAACATCGATAGCCACTTTTGGGATAGCAAAACTGGGATCACGGGTTCCCTTCCTTGGCACCTTAACTTTTTTCCATACAAGATGAGATGATTTTTGGTCTCATTGTGGAAAGAAAAATGTATACTAACAGGAATGAAGCACTAATGGTCTTGTCCTCTGCCATCCTCTGATTTGTTCAATGTATATATGTGATTCAATATTATAATTCAGAAGTAGATTCAACTTTTAGACTGAAGCAACCCCGTAAGTACACCATTGTGTATCAACAGATCAAGAAAATGTTTGATCTTTATTGCACACATTACTACTTCACAATTTCCACACTGGGTTCATTTTCTTTCCTCTGTTCTAGTCACCTCTGAAATAGATTGAATCTAATCAGCTTGAAAATCAGTTCAGAATTCTGGAGTTGCACCATTACATTGGAAGGGCTACCTGGTTCCAGGTGAGAGCTGAACTTCAATATCTAATCTTATACATTTCTAAAGCTTGAGGGCACTAGGAAACCAAAGATACAGTACAGCTTTTCCAACTGCTTTCTTTAACTGATTACTACAGCCAACCTGGCAAAAAAAACACCTGAGGGTTACCACCAGAAAATGATTCTCATTGGACCCAATGAGAAGATTGGGTTCACACATCATGATAAGGTACGATTTAGGGTTTGGCTCAATGATAAATGAGCCCAGCAAATTGGGTATATTTTACCCAATGCTAATATAGGTAGCAGTGTTCCAATATTTGCCACAAAGAAGAGGGAGTCAAGCTATTCTCCAAAGCACCTGAAGGCAGGACAAGAAGCAATGGATGGAACCTAATCAAAGAGAGAAGCAACCTAGAAGAAATTTCCTGACAGTTAGAATAATTAATTAGTGGACAACTTGCCTCTAGAAGTAGTGGGTGCTCCAACAATGGAGGTTTTTAAGAAGAGATTGGGCAATCATTTATCTGAAATGGTACAGGGTTTCCTGCTTGAGCAGGAGGTTGGACTAGAAGACCTCCAAGGTCTCTTCCAATTCTGTTATTCTGTTAAATCATAGTTGTTGATGGGTGAACCATGCACAGATTTACCTGGAAACACTTCTAGCTCATCTCCAGCAAAGAAATGAAGTGTACAGTCTAACCTGGATATGAGGGGTCCTTGGTGCCCTCTGAGATTGTTTGTTTTCTTACAGACATTGCATTACCCAAACTAGGTAACATCATCAATGCTAGACTAGTTTGGGTAATGAAATGTCTGTAAGAATACAATCAAGCTCAGAGAGCACCAAAGATCCCTCATGTCAACCCTGTGTTACAAATAATTCTTCTTTATTAGTAACCTGGATGTGTTTACTCAATAGCAAACCCCAAAGCATTCACCCAATTTGTTTCTAGGTCCATTCAGTTGTAGTTACACATTGCAATCCTTCATATGCCTACTATGCTGCATAGGTTAACCTACAAAAGGAATTAGAACTGGAAAATAACTTTGCTTGGGCAGCTCTGCTCTTCCAAAGCTTCCTTTCCTTATCTGCTGGCATAGCTCAAGAAATCAAGAGAAAGATACCACTACTGATGTCCTGCCTTGAGTGACACCTTCCTAAGGGGAGAATCATGTGTGTGAAGAAAAACATTGTATCTCAAAAGGGTTCTCCACATAGAGTTATAACCAAAGGTATCCTGCTGCCTGCAATTCATTTCTCAAGAATCCACAGGAATGATCAATTCTATAATGGATTCCACATGGATTTCTCCATAGGACTTCAGACTATCCCCCAAAAGGTCTTGCCAAGCAATTAACTTATTTAGATGAACTGTGAAGCTTTATGAAGCAGAAAATCAATCAAAAGTAAATTGTATATATTGCAAAAGCAGAGCGAAAACAGCAGAATCTTTTGAAGTTGGTTATTTAAGAGAGCATGATTAAAAATACAACAACAGTAATGATTTGCATAACATGGGAATATTTAAAGCACTTTGCATTCCTTAACAAAGGGAATCCTTTGAAGATGGTTATTTAAGGCAGCATGATTAAGAATACAACCAGTACTGTAATATTTTGCATAACTTTGTAATATTTAAAGTACTTAGCATTCTTTAGCTAATCATCATCCTTACAAATTTATACAAATTAATTTACTTTTAACAGAGCACATGGAGAAAAGTGGAGAAACAAAAGCTTAATCAAAATTATGGCACAGACAATACTTGATTCTCAACAGTTCATTAAGTGACCAAAGTTACAGAGGCACTGAAAAAAGTGACTTATGACCGTTTTCCACACTAGCAACCACTGAGGCATCCCTTTGTCACATGATCAAAATTCAGATGCTTGGCCACTGACTCATACTTATGACGATTGCAGTGCCCCAGGGTCACCCTTTTGTGACCTTCTGATGAGCAAAGTCAATGGGGAAGCCAGATTCATTTTACAACCGTGTTAACTAACTTAACAACTGCAGTGATTCACTTAACAAATATGCCAAGAAAGGTTGTAAAATGGGGCAAAATTCACTTAACAAACATATCACTTAGCAGAGAAACTCTGAGCACAAGTCAAGGACTACCTGTAACGCATTATCTCTGTTAATCATTGTATTAGGTCAGCAGTTCTCAAACGGTTTGGTCTTGGGATTCAATTCTTAAAAACGATGGAGAACCCCAAATACACTTTTCTTTATATGGGCTACCTCTATTGAAATTTACTGTATTAGACCTTAGGAATTTAAAAATATTTGACTTTGTGGACCCTCTGAAAGGGGTCCGGGAACCCCGAAATCACATTTCTTTGAAAACTGCGGTACATTTCTATGAATAGGTACCATTTCAGGTGACTCATGGTGCTCCACAATATCTGATCATACACTTTATATCTTTTTAATATTTTTAACCCAGGGGTCCCCAACCCCTGGTCCATGGATCAGCACCGGTCAACGGCATGTCAACAGCTACTCTGTGCAAACAAGCAAAGTCCTATCCATAGGATGCAGGCAACTTGCAAAACCATGCCACCTCCGGTCTAAGGAAAAACCTTTTTCCCTGGTGCCCAAAAGGTTGGGGGCGACTGGTCTAACCCAAAGTATTGAAGTGATAAAATTGCAACCTCACCACACTTATGCAGAATAAAGATGCTATCGCCATATAACACAATGCATCTCAAGAGGCAACAATAGCAAACTTAAATTGCCTGGGAAAATGCATACATTACAATCTGAAGCTAAAATTTTGGAAAGCCCTTTCAAAGGCCACACAAGTCATGGGGCCACTGAAACCAAGATCCTTCTCTGTGCCAACACAGCATCTTAATACAGGTGGCTTTTGCTCCTTAGGGACATGCATTCTATATCCTTTAAATGGAAAAATGGCATATAATTTCAAATTATTAGGAGAGCGGCATGGCAGGAAAAGCTGCCTCTGAGTTTTCATCCCATCTGTGGAAGGGAAAAAAGAAGGAGATCAATATAGCTACAATTCCTTTTTAATGCCCTGGAAACACTGCTCGGTGGGTGCAGCAAAGACACCTGTTTCTTGCTACTCCTGGAACTGGTACATTGGCAGCCCTGCAGCCTCCCAATCCTTTGCAGGTGTTTGGAATTGTGTCAATTCCCAGCATTCCCCGGAGATCCCGCTTTCGCCCTTCCAGGGTTTTGCAAACCAATGTGCCCCGACGAGCTCCGCATCACTTTGCAAGTAAAACGTTCCGCGAGCCCGTTGTAACAAAGCTGGTTCAAACCAGACTTAACACCTCCCTGGAGGCTAGCGGCCAGCCAACCGCGGGAGGAGTTCAACAGGTCGAGCTCCCCACCCAGAAACTCCCCAAAACTCACAGCCCTTGAGCCTCCGCTCGTAAAAACCCCGTCCTCTTCCTCTCTCCCTTACTTCCAGCGGGGCTGATCCTCTCTGGGAGGTCCGGCGACGCGAGCTATGCAACAAGGAGCCCCGATTTTCGCGCAGGGTGTGCCGAAGTGAAGGGCTGGGTGGGGTTTTTTTCTTTGGAATAGTGTGAAGTGTATCTGGCGCTGCTTTCTCAGCCGTTGGATGGCTTCGTTTATTCATCCGCTGGCATTTGAGGCCGGCAGCTGAGACAAAGGGGGTCAGGGCAGCTGGTCGCGGGGGCGAAAAAGCATACTTGGCATCGGTCACAGCGGTTGTGTCTCCGCATAACCCGAGCCCCACCCAGAAGCCAGAAGGCGCCTCCTGCCACTTTCGCCCTGTGCTTAAAGCGGGAGGGTGGGAGATAAGGATCTTGGATGGGAGTCCCAAAGGTGATTTTTCAAGAGGCAACTGGACTTTCTGGAAGCCGCAGAAGCTTCTTGGATGAGAAGTGAAACGTCTTCAAGAAAAAAACCCAGTCCAGTCGCCTCTTGAAAAAAGCATCTTTGGGACAACCATGACCTGAATGACTGAGAATCTCTACAGATTCCTTAGATGGGAGAACTCGCAACTAATGCCAAAGTAACCTAATTTTCTTTTTCTTTTGTTCCTTTACCAGCCCTGCTTCCTCCAAAGCAGAAGCCCAGCATGGGGAAAACTCACATTCTTAATTTACAGGTAGTCCTTGAACTTAACAACAGTTCGTTTAATGACCCTTCGAAGTTACAGTGGCACTGAAAAAAGTGACTTAGGTCCATTTTTCACACTTAACAACCGTTGCAACATCTCCATGGCCACGTGATCAAAATTCAGATTCTTAGCAACTGGTTCATATTTAAGACACTTGCAGTATCCCGGGGTCATGTGATCTGCTTTTTTGCAATCTTCTGACAAACACAGTCAATGGAAAAGCCTGATTCAATTAACAACAGTGTTACCAACTCAACAATTGCCAACGATTCACTGAACAACAGCAGCAAGAAAAGTCATAAAACAGGGCAAAACTCACTTAACAAATGTTTCGCTCAGCAACATAAATTTTGGGCTCAATTGTGGTCTTAAGACAAGGACTACCTTTTCCTGGCTGGTTGTGATGTGTAATGAAAAAAACACAGGAGCCCAGCAACCCTTTAAAATCACAGAATTGGCAATCGGGTGCAGAAGAGTTTGGGAGCCAGGCTGTAAACTAAACCATAACTCTGCTTAGCCAGATAGAACATAATTACCTGAGATTAACTAACTATGGTTCATTCAGGTAAGGCTATGAGGTTTAGATTGCAGAAATTTGGGGAACCAATAGAGGGCAAGACAGACATACAGGAACTCTTTCCTGGCATCTATTTGTCCTCTGGAGTTAAGATAATCGAATAAATAAAATAAAATTTTAAGCACTGCAGTCCCCCACCCCATACACATGCACTAAACACATGCGTACATAGATTAGACAGAATCATGCAGCACGCTAGGTTAAAATTGTCAAAATACACATAGTCATTATTGTCAAGCTTCAGTATGAGGTCAATGTTGTTGCTAACTGGCATCTGTTTTAAATCCCGGTGGCCCCTTTAGATAGCCTAATTTAGGTATGAAGCTCTTGGTAATAAACAATCTCTCTTAATAGGAAGAATGAACAGGCGTTGAATAAATGCATTTTAAATAAATGAAGTCATGTTAGTTGGTCTCCACCCCTTAAATTATTTTCTGGCCATTTGAAATCTCCTCTGGGCTTGGATTCCTGTACTTTGGCCCTGAAATTAAGCCTCATTAAGGGTGTTGGTCCCAGCAGGGCAGGAAAAGCCTCTGGGAGTGCAAATAAGGATTTTATCCATATCTCCAGTGTTTCCCATAGCCCTGTGGTGCAAGCCACAATGACCTCTTCAGACGTGGCATTCAGCCGGTTCATACCAATTCGGGCAAACTGGTAGCGGCGCCCCCACCACCACCACACCCCAACATAATGCTGTCCTATTTAACCACATTTTCGAGGCTGGGTGCATTAGCAAAAGGCGTGCGTGAGAAGAGCATGCGTGCACATGGCGAACCGGTGGTAAGAATATGTGAAACCCACAGCTGGGCATCATATGCTTCACTGTGTCATTTGGTTGATGATGTCACTGCTCCCCTTGTACAGGTAGTTCTCAATTTACAACAGTTCATTTAGTGACCATTCAAAGTTACAACAGCACTCAAAAAAGTGACTTATGACCATTTTTCATACTTACGACAGTTGTGACATGCCATAGTCACATGATCAAAATTCAGGTGCTTGAGCCTTGAAATTACTAGGTTATGAGATTCAAAGGCCCTGCCAATTCAGTAAGGGACACACCCCTTTCCATAGGTGTATCCCTAGTTAAAATATTCCCACCGGTTTCAGTGGGACAATTGTAATTGGTTAAATTGCCAATTCAACTGTATTTAACTTCACAAAGTGAAAACCGATTGGAGAGAATAAAGAAAAGAGAAAATGAAACTAGAAAGTGACGTACTCCTTCCTCATCTGTTTCTGAATGCTAGCAAAAGTATCCATATACAGGTAGTCCTCGACTTATAACAGTTCATTTAGTGACTGCTCGAAGTTACAACGGCACTGAAAAGTGTGACTTATGACCGTTTTTCATACTTAACAACATTTGCAGCAACCTCATAGTCACGTGATCAAAATTCAGATGCTTGGCAACTTGTTCATATTTATGATGGTTGCAATGTCCTGGGGTCATGTGGTCACATTTTGCAAACTTCTGACAAGCAAAGTCAATGGCAAAGCTAGATTCACTTAACAAATGTGTTACTAACTTAACTTCAATGATTCACTTAACAACTGTTACAAGACGTCATAAAATGGGGCAAAACTGATTTAACAAATGTCTCACTTAGCAACAAAAATTTTGGGCTTAGTTAGGGTCATAAATTGAGGATTATCTGTATATCCATGGGCCTTTCTTTTCTGGAATGTGTTTATCAACTAACAGGGACTTATCTTTGAAGGACCCCCTGAGCCACAAATTAGCCAATTATATCATAGCATTTTGCACACCCAGCCTGTGCTTCATTTGCAATTGTGGGCATAACATGAACCCTAAATATTGGACTAATGCAGTATAGTATAGTATAGAATGGAATAGAAATAGAAATTAATAGAAATAGAAAAGAATAGAACAGAATAAGAGTTGGAAAGGGTCTTGGAGGACTTCTAGTCCAACCCGCTGCTGAGGCAGAAAACCCTATACCCGTGATGGCGAACCTATGGCACGGGTGCCACAGGTGGCACGTGGAGCCATATTGGTGGGCACGCGAGTGTTGCCCTAGCTCAGCTCCAGCGCTCATGCGTGCACCGGCCAACTGATTTTCAGGCCTTCCGGTCCCACTGGAAGTCGGGAAACTGGCTGTTTCTGGCCTCCGGAAGGCCTCCGGGTGGATGGGGAAGGCTTTTTTGCCCTCCCCAGGCTCCTAGAAAGCCTCTGGAGCCTGGGGAGGGGGAAAAATGGGCCTACTGGGCCCACCATGCCATGGCGTGCCAAAAGCAGGGGGAAGTGTGGGGGGATCACATGCACGGGAGGGCGGGGCGCATTGAATTATGGATGTGGGCACACGCACCCACGACCCCCCATGCTCCCCCCGCTTTTGGCATGCGACGGCAAAAAGGTTAGCCATCACTGCCCTATGCCATTTCAGACAAATGATTGTCCAATCTCTTCTTAAAAACTCCCAGTGTTGGAGCTTCCACAATTCTGAAGGCTAGTTGCTCCAGTGATTAATTGTTCTAACTATCAGGAAATTTCTCCTTAGTTCTAGGTTGCTTCTCTCCTTGATTAGTTTCCATCCATTCCTTTTTGTCCTGCCTTCACGTACTTTGGAGAATAGCTTGACTCCCTCTTCTTTGTGGCAACCCCTGAGATATTGGAACACTGCTATCATGTCTCCCCTAGTCCTTCTTTTCATTAAACTAGATATATTCCAGCAACTGTTCTTTATATGTTTTAGCCTGCAGTCCCCTAACCATTTTTGTTGCTCTTCTCTGCACTCTTTCCAGAGTTTCAACATCTTATTTACAATGTGGCAACCAAAACTGGATGCAGTATTCCAAGTGTGGTGTTACAAAGGCATTATAAAGTGGTATTAACACTTAACATGATCTTGGTTCTATCGCTGTCAGCTTTGGAAGCCATATTAGGCGGGAAGTTTCCAAGCTTCCACCTTCTCATGTGTGGGAAAGTAGGAGGGGGGGATTTAATTGAGGGTTTAATTGAGTAGGAGGGGGGGATTTAATTGAG
>WNWU01013574.1:3389850-3488991 GCA_012654045.1 Ptyas mucosa
GATTTAATTGAGGGTTTAATTGAGTAGGAGGGGGGGATTTAATTGAGCATTCTTCCTTTCGGTCAAGGTCAGGAGGATCCTGCATCTGGAGAAGGAGTGGTTGGAGTGCTGTCTCGAGATGGGACGGATGGTGATTGGAGCATGTGTTCGACTGATGAGTGAGGGGATGGTTTGGGGGATTTTGATTTACTGACGGAAAACCCGGAATTCTCAGATTCGGGTTTTCCCAAGATGTGCCAGTATACCTACTCTAATAAATGGAACTTTGAGAAAATGCTTTCTTCGGAGTTTTTAATTGGAGCAAAGGTTTTTCTGAAATTCTGACAATCCCTCTGTTAATGCAGCCTAGAACTTTGTTGGCTTTTTTGGCAGCTACAGCAAACTGATGGCAGTAAGCTATTGTTCAGTTAATTATGGCTGATCAGGATGCCGTAGAGTCACAACTACTACAAGGCAGGAAGATAAAGTTGGTCTTGAACTCAAAAGAATTACCTCTGTGAACACACAGCATTTATGGAGGCTCCTCAGAGCACAAATTTATTATGCACATAATAAGCAGTAGAGCTTCAATACTATAGCCCCTTACTTTTTTTGCCCCCTCCCCTTCTGCAGATATCTATTCTTCAAACCTCTTTTCTTTTTTTTTCTGGGAATCCCAACTTCTCTGTCTGCTCCCCTCTTCCCTTCTTGTCCCTGATTGCAGGAAAATATCACTTTTGTTTGCAATCTTGCATTCTTTGCTTGCAAAGAGTTGCTGGAATCCAGTGGTGGCCAGTAAGCAGTGGTGGGATTCAGCCGGTTCGCACCCCTTCGGGAGAACCAGTTGTTAACTTTCTGAGCAGTTTGGCAAACTGGTTGTTGGAAGAAATCATTAGGGCAGAGAACCGGTTATTAAATTACTTGAATCCTACCACTGCCGGTAAGTCACCCATCCCCAACCTGGGAGCCTGCAAATACGAGGGAAATAATAAGATGAAAGGGATGAATCACTGCTCTTACCTGGCTTCTGTGTGGTAGCCAAATCTCTAGGCAGATTGAGGGGAAAAAGTTGGACCACTCTCCTTGGAAACGTTTTGATCCCAGGAAATTTTCTGTCTTCCTTGGTTCCCACAGCTGTAGCTCTTGGGCATTAGTATCGGGGCATGGTACCCTCTTCTATTTGTGCCAGTTACCTCTCATCTTCCTTCTCTAATGCTACCCATTCCTTTCAGCACTGCTTCTGGCTGCTCCCCTACTTCTCTTATCACTCTGTTTCTCCTCCCCCTGTAGTCCTCTTATCTATTCTTCTCTTTTCCACCTCCCCATTTCCCTCCAATTCCCCCTCTTGTTTGCCTCTGTGTTGTTCAGCTTCCTAGATCTTAGATATTAAGTCTTCACTCCCCTGTGATTAATCTTCCTAATCATGTTTTTTCTCTCTCTCCCTCTCTTCTTCTGGCTTTTCCTTTGCCGCTTTAGGGAATGAGAGGAGAGAAAGAATAAAGGAAAGCTATTGAATTTCAGTCCTGAGGTTCTATCACTCCACCTTCCTGGGGGCTTGGCTTGGGGGAGGGTAAACCATACAGAGAAAGGGAGGGAGGTTCACAGGAGAGGTGATGGGCGCCACAATTCCTGACCTTAACTCTGGGAAAGGAGTGGTCTCAAAGCTTTAGAAAAACAGAGAACTAGGAAGTTGACAGAAACATTTTTGACTGGTGAGTTGGAATGGGTTTGATGTCCCCTTGAGGTTGGGAGAAGAAGCCAGAGCCTCTGGCACCCCCTGGTGGCTAAACCCTTTTAGAAAATGGGCCATCGTTGCAACAAAGACTATCTACTTCTTAAAATATTTTTGATTCTTAGCTCATCCATGTGTCTGGCAGGGATAGTAGAGTTGTTTTAGATTGTTTCTTCATATCAGGGGTGAGGAAGCAAAACAAAATAGCAGTAGCATTGAGAGCTGTTTGAACAATCCCCCTTTCCTGAGTCAAATATATTTTTCTTTGAAAAACGAAAAATAAGCTCAGACAATTTCATTTATTAGAACCAGGAATAAGTTGAATCTTTTGTAAAATGATGATAAATTTCTGTACAAATACAGACACTCAAAACTGGGTTTTAACACAAAATACCCCAAACTTCCCCAAAGCAGCAGAAGTTAATTATGGCCAGATCAATATTCTTCCAAGATATGAAAAGCAACCATGCTGTTTATGGAAAGTTCAAAGTATTCTGTGATCCTCTGGGTTCCAGATGTGTTAAGATTATAGCTTCCAATTATTTCTGTGAATCATAGCCCTAATATGAAAGACAAAGAATGACTCTGACCAGTTGTGAGTAAGAGCACAGCACACATTAGGGAAGACGCTGCAGTGATAACAGTGGCAAAATGTAGTTATTTTTTCCACTGTTGTTCCATTGGCTGATAGTCATCTAGTCGCTTATATTTCCTGAGGAAGGTTGAAGCACAACATCATTTACAAGACTACTCTGAAGAATATTCCGAGTATTTGGAGGATAAGTCTGTTTGGAATTGGACTGGGCAAGTCCTATAACCTGATCCAAACCCCCAAAATGCAATGTGCACGTCCCCCGCACACACCTCGACCCCGACCCCAGCACATGTGCAGCAGAGACCTGACAAGGGTATGTATGGTGGAGGTGAACTGGGGGGGGGGTGGCTCGTGTGCCCATAGGTTCACCATCTCGGACCTATTAGATCCATGCCCATCCTAGTGTTGGAAGAAATGTTCATGTGGTTCAGTTCCAAGCCAGGAGATAAAATGGATTGGACTGATGAAACAGAACCACCAAGCATGTGTGATTCTGGGTAGCTGACCACGTGGAGTTGACAGTGGGTGGCTTTTATACCTTCTCTTGGGCTTTGCACTTGAACTTCCTGTACCTGTGCAAGAACGTGTATTCTATTGGCTGTTGTAGGGGTCCTAGCTGGCTCTGTAGGTTGTCTGAGCTAAGTTTAGTTGAAGCCTGGAGGGTGATGCAATGTTCCCAGGAGATTGTGCAATGTGGTGAGCTCAGCTGCTAGATGGTAGTGGGTTAATCCTATTATGTCTGGGGCGGTCATGTCTTAACCCCATCATCCTGGAGCTGGAGGTCTTTTGTTTTGTAGTGAAGGGAAACAATAATAAGAATAGAATATAAATACTGATATACTAGATTTAGTAAAAACTTGTTATTCTGTAACCATTAGGTTCCTGTGACACATATATTATGCCTTTGTATTTGTATCACATATATTATTCTTTTATATTTTGTTACAAACATATTGCTATTATCTGGTATTTGTCAAACGTATGTCCCTGCCATTTGACCTGAACCCATATCAATCTTCTTCCTATTTTTCTTGTGCCATCTAAGAGCATAGTACGTATCTTAGTTGGAACTGCAGACTCAATCAAGGGATCATTTATACCTCAGCCCCAATTTATGCCTTTGGTCTATATAAACTTGTTCCTTGCAGAACCAGGGGGCCATAGCTTTGCCTGCCTTGAAATAGCAGTAGTACACTGCTTCTTCAAGAAGCCATTGCTGGACTCAACGGTTCTGGAAAAATTCTCTCCCGTCTCTCACTTCATTTTTTAGAAGATTTTTGAAAAGGTTATTGGGCTATGGCTTCAGAGACTCCTGGAGGAAATGAGTTGTCAAGATCTTTTTCAGTCAGATTTCAGATTGGGAGATAGTATTGAGACACCATTGTTTGCTCTTGTCGGTGATCTCTGGTGCAGCCTGGATGGCGGTCATACAAATGCCCTGGACTTTTTGATATCTTAGCAGCTTTTGATAGCATCTATCATGATATTCCTCTGGATGGTGTACTTGGATTAGGAATAGGGAGCATAGTAAACGGTCATTCTCCTCTTACTACGGTTGGTTCCACTCAATGTTAACAAAAAGGTGCAAGGGAAAGATTGAGTCCCTAAAGCAAGATCATCCATCACTTGGAAGTCAGAATTCTGGGAGTTGAAGTCCACAGATCATAAAGGAGCCATAGTTGCCCACTCCTGCAATAAACCATGCAAGATCTCCCAAGGGCTGCAGAAGGGATCAAGGGCAACGAACTAGCAAGCTTCTCAGGGCCTGCAAACACCTCTTCACTACATCTCCCTAATGAATATTGCATAGCGAAATACGCTGCTTGTCACACTTTCCTGTATGCACTCTAGCTGCTGTGGAATCTCGTCTCCTCTATCAGCGGATTGGATATCCCGGAATTAACTAAGCACAGCGAGTACTTGCAGAATTGTTTAGCTGAAATTTCTTTCTTTCTTCTCTAACAACAACAGAGAAGGTTTATAACTACCATCATCATAATTAACGAAAATGTAAATAAGCCAATATAAAAAGAAACTTAGTTAAAATTATTTGGTTATATTATTACCAATTTTAAATATTTTTAATATTTTAATTGGTCTGTGAGTTTTAAATTTTGTAGCCAAATTATATATATATTTTAAATGTCTTAATATTTATATTTTATGTTTTTTATGTCTGGCTGTACACCGCCCTGAGTCCTTAGGGAGAAGGGCGGTATATAAATTGGAAATAAATAAATAAATTACTACCCTGTTTCCCCCAAAATAAGACATCCCTTGATAAGAAGCCCAATCACACTTTTGAGCGCATGGCAATAAGGCCCAGCACTTATTTCAGAGTTCAGAAAAATATAAGACAGGGTATTATTTTTGGGGAAACACGGTATTATTCTCAGTACATGTATTATATTATTATTATTATTATTATTATTATTATTATTATTATTATTATTATTATTATGAGTTCATGTGTTAATATTTATTGCTATTTTCTATTTGGCCTTTTTTATCTTTTTTTCTTGTAAATGGTATATCCTGACAATACACTGTATTCAAAAATGTTTATGAATAAAATTATTTTTTTTAAAAAATAGCGGTTCTCTGAATTTCAGAAAGTGATAATAGAATGCATGGCTTAGTTCCATATCCTGACATTTATCAGACTTGACTTTGGAACCTACATATTTTGTCCTTGATGTGACTCTTTTAGAAGACAATTTATAATCCAATACAATTTATAGGGGGGGGGGTCATAGCTACATTCACACTTTGCACTAAATCATTCTCAGCTTTATCTTAGTTTACTGAATATATTTAAATTTAAGTTCCCGTAACACAATAAACCAAAATCAAACAAACTTTGTGGAGCATTGCAGTACAATTCCCAAAAATTGATAAAGGGATGTCTAGAGGCAGAGATTTATTCAAATTATTCCACTGATTATCATTCAAATGCACAAACATCCCAAAATTCAACTGTTAGCTTGACCACTGAAGTCTCACTAAGAGGGTTGTTAGTCTAGAAAAATCTGGTCTAATTCCTAGCCCTGATAAATCATGATCTAGAGCAGTTATTTCTCAACCTAGCAATTTTAAGATGTACAGATGTGCAGTATGCTGGCTGGGGAATTCTGGGAGTTTAAATCTGTGCATCTTAAAAGTTTCTGAGGTTGAGAAACACCGATGCCCAGGTATCTCCAGATTAGGAACGTAAACATCCCCCCCAAACAAGGAAATTAGTATCCGCTTCTAGAACAGTCTATGTAATTGGTGAAATATAGTGTCTTCCATCAACAACTCACATCTTTGTGATCTCTGGCAATACAATCCTGTGCGTCTCTTCACAGAATTATTGTTCTACTGACTTCAGTGCCTCTTACTTCAAGCTAAGCACTTATAGGGTTACAGATTGAGTTCTGCTGTTGAAAAAGCCCATCAAGTTCAACTTCATCCTTTGTTATCCTCATAATCTTGTTTTTTTTAACTCTATCCCATTCTGGTAACTCATTTCGCCCCTGTATCACCAAGCAGCAGGACACTTCAACTGGTGTTCCATCAGCTTCACACAGTCATGCAGAGTGGTGGGTTGCCCCCGGTTCGCACCGGTTCTATAGAACCGGTAGTAAAACCGGCGGGAGGCTCCGCCCACCGACCCCGATGTCATAAAAACGCTTCTGCACATGCGCAGATGCTTCTGCGCTTGTGCGTGTGGCCCCACTGCGAACCGGTAGTAAAGGTAAGTAGAACCCACCTCTGGTTATTCATAAGACTTTTCCATAGTGTCCTCAATTTGTTTTCATTTGCAAAGACAGATATAAATTAGTATCAGATTTAATAAAATAATTTTTACTTCATTTAATTCAGTTTAGGCACTGCGTCATTCCAGACTGACTTTGGGTGGCTTACAATATACAGGTAGTCCTCCACTTACAACAGTTCATTTAGTGACTTTTCAAAGTGCTATGGCACTGAAAGACTTATTACTGCTTTTCAAACTTATGACCGTTGCAGCATCCCCTGTGGGTCTTACGATCAAAATTCAGAAGATTGGCAACTGATTTCTATTTATGAGGGTTGCACTGTCTAGAGGTCATATGACAAGCAACGTTAATGGGGAAACCAGATTCACTTAACAACTGTGTTACTAACTTTACAACTCGAGTGATTCATTTAACGAGAGTGGCGAGGAAGGTCGTAAAATGGGACAAAATTCAATTAACAACTTTCTCGCTTAGCAACAGAAAGTTTCTGTAAGTTAACCCATTTGAGATATATTGCTTCAAAATGTTTTGTTCCATAACTTTTTAGCATTCTGTGCATGCCCAAGATGGTGGCTCCTCACTGAGCGCTCGATATTGGGGGTGGTGGTGATGTTTTAGCCTCAGGGGGCTCGGGGGGGCTGGTTTGAACATCTACGGCCACTGCCTGGGTTAAGGAGCTCTTACCAGTCACCTGGAGGGCTTTTTTGCTCCCCTGGATGATCCAGCTGAGACGAGGGCAACCAGGACGAGGGTGGCTGCTGTGGGAGCAACGTGGACAGCAGGCCCGGCCAAATGGCTGCTGTGACAGACCCGGATTCCCCTGGAGGTCGCCGGAGCGCCGACCACGATGCTGGCAGCGCCGTTGACTATGGCACCCTCGTCAGGACTCTTTATGGAATCCTGGAGGCCCCAAGCATTGTCTGGGGCTAGGATGGCCGTGGAGAGGAGGACGAGGAGACTGGCGGCAACGGTGGTGGCGGCGGTGGTGGCAGCAGCAATGGTGGCCACTGGGATGGAGGCTGGAAGCTGGGACAGCAGCTGGAGGGCCTGGAGGAGATGGCGGGAGATACTTTGCAGGACTACTGCCATCAGAATGCCTGGGCGCTTGAAAGGGGTGTCTGGCCCACTTTGGAGGGCCGCCCCCCAGATGGATCTGGAGTCCTCCATTGTGAGCTGGAGGAGGCAGAGTTTGAGAACTTTACTGATCAAGAGAAGACCTCAGGGTGGGATTGAGGGATGGGGGTGGAAGATGACTGTGGGGGCTTTTTACACCCTGGTGCTTTGTTGCCAGTAACCCCCCCCCACTGCCCCCCTTCCCCCCCTTTTTTTGGCCTGTTCTAGGCCATATCATGGTCACTGTTATCCCTGCTTATTCCCAGCCTGCTAAATAGTATCTTCCCCTATATTATTATCATGGCCTCTCTGGATAATGCTACTACGCGTTCCCGCAGACGGACCCTTGCTGGTTGAATTCCATCTTTTTCCTTAATCCGTATGGAGAATCTCAACTCTGGGATACAAACTCTGAGGGAGTTGGTTTATGACTGCCTTTTCATTACCGACTTCATCTAGACTTTGGACTATGCTTGTGGGCCAGTCATCGTGAGAGGGTAACTCGGTCTACTATTTTTGGATGTCAAAAGGCGTTTTTCTTCTTCCACTGCTGTGAGAGGGCAGTGGAGTCCGGTTTATTTGTATCCAAGACTAATATTCCTTCTCCTTTTGGATTTTAAATCACCGAAATGGTCCCCCTGACCATGGACTATTTTCCACCCCAAATGACCGAACGTATTCGGTGACTGAGCTTCGCGCACTGCGAGATTCCCCCCTCTCGCAGGTTTGGCCCTCCACTTTATCGAGGGCTACCTTGATGACGGGTTTTGGAACCCCGAGAGGTGGCATGCAGCGAAAGGGAGATTGCGAAGATTTTTACATAAATTTTTAATTAAATTGGAAATGGGTTCTTGGGGGAGGGAGGGTTGGATTGGAAGTAGGGCTGTGGGGTTGGGGGAAAACTCACTGAGGTTGGGACCAGGCCTGATTAGGGATCATGATACGGAAGGCGCAGGGTTCCGGGTTAAGGAGGGGGTTGGAGCTTGTAATAACATCAGTACTGTGAGTGGGAGGGGCAGATATGGTGGGAGCAGGGGGCCAAACCAGGTTATGGGAGTGCGCACCCACTGTCTCCGAGTGGTGGCGCACTTCGGCCCCCAAGGCTCCTCTCGTTCCCCAGGTAGACCAGACTCTCAGGGCCCGGACCGTAGGCTGATGATGTGCAATGCCAGTTCCATTGTAAATAAAGCCCTGCTCATTTGTGATCTTATTCAGGAGGAGGGAGCGGATCTGGCAGGTATTACGGAGTCCTTGTTGGGCCAAGAGGGGGGGGGGGGTTCCACGCATTTCATCAGCCAAGGTCGCGGGGTAGGGGCGGGGGGGTGGCGGTTGTTATAAAAGAAGATCTTGGTCCAAGGAAGACCACTGTTCCTCAGATTGCCGGATATGAATCCCTCCTGGTGAAGTGGGGCCATGGGGTGCAGATGGGCTTGCTGATCACGTACCTGGCTCCCTGCCACGTGGCAGCAGCCCTGCCTGAGCTGCTCAACGTCATAGCTGGGGTGGCGGTTGATATCCCCAGGCTTATGGTCATGGGGGATTTTAATCTGCCATCCATCGGCGAAGCGTCTGAAGCAGCACGGGAGTTCATGGCTTCCATGACAGCTATGGACCTGACCCAGTTAGTGTATGGCCCTACTCACACGGGGGGAAACACTCTGGACCTAGTTTTTGTCTCTGGTCAGTGGTTGAATGATCTTGATATAGGGGATATAGAAATCGAACCCTTGTCATGGTCAGATCATTCTCTCCTTCGCCTTGACCTTCGAACCGCTACACCCCGCCGCAGGGAGGCGGAACTGACGAGGTGGTTCCGCCTCAGGTGCCTGATGGATCCGGATCGTTTCCAGACGGAGCTTGGGCCATTTCCTGAGGCTCTGGCTCACGGCTCGACCGAAGACCTGGTAGCCGCCTGGGATAGGGCGGCTGCTGGAGCTTTGGATCGGGTTGTGCCTTTGTGGCCTCTGACTCGGCGCCGATCTCGCTTGGCTCCTTGGTTCATCAAGGAACTGAGGGAGATGAAACGCCGGAAAAGACGCCTAGAGAGCGGTTGGAGGGCCAGCCATTCTGAATCTGACCGAACACTGGTAAGGTTTCATATTAAGACCTACCTGGTGGCGATAAAAACGGCAAAATATAATTATTTTTCCGCTCTTATTGCATCATCAGATAATTGCCCAGCCGCCCTGTTTAGGGTGACCCGCTCCCTGCTCCTTCAGGAAGCGCGGGAGGACCCCTTGGAGGGTAGAGCCGAGGAATTTGTACAGTATCTATATGTCAAAATCACTCAGATTCGGGAACATCTGGACTCTGACTGGGTAGAGTCAGGGGGGAGGATGGAGGCAGGTTCTGAGAACGTTATCTGGGAAGAGTTTGACTCGGTGACTTCCGAAGACGTGGACAGGATACTGGGTAGACTGAGTGCTGCCACATGTTTATTGGACCCATGTCCCTCCTGGTTGGTGCTGGCCTCTAGGGAGGTGACACAAGGCTGGCTCCAAGGGATTATAAATGCTTCCTTGAGTGAGGGTCTCTTCCCCGCCACCTTGAAAGAGGCGGTGGTGAGATCACTCCTCAAGAAGCCTTCCCTGGACCCGGCAGTATTGTCTAATTATCGTCCAGTCTCCAACCTTCACTTTATTGCGAAGGTTGTTGAAAATGTGGTTGCGCAACAGCTCCCTCAGTACCTGGAGGAATCGGCTTATCTAGATCCGTTCCAGTCTGGCTTCAGGCTTGGGTACAGCACGGAGACGGCTTTGGTCATGTTGGTTGATGATCTCTGGAGGGCCCGGGACAGGGGCTGTTCTTCTGTCCTGGTCCTATTAGACCTCTCAGCGGCTTTTGATACCATCGACCATGGTATCATGCTGCACTGGTTGGAAGAGTTAGGAGTGGGAAGCACCATGTTACGGTGGTTCTTCTCCTTTCTCTCCGACCGGTCACAGTCTGTGTTGACAGGGGGGCAGAGGTCGACCCCGAGGTCCCTTGTATGTGGGGTGCCACAAGGGTCGATCCTCTCGCTCCTTTTGTTCAACATTTATGTGAAGCCACTGGGTGAGATCATCCGTGGTTTCGGGGTAAAGTACCATCTGTATGCTGATGACACTCAGCTGTACATCTCCACCCCGGATCACCCCAATGATGCCCTTGAAGTGATGTCCCGGTGCCTGGAGGCTGTGCGGATCTGGATGGGGAGAAACAGACTCAGGCTCAACCCATCCAAGACCGAGTGGCTGTGGTTTCCGACATCCCGGTATAGTCCGTTGGCGCCATCACTGACTATTGGGGGCGAGTCGTTGGCCCCCACAGAGGGCTCGCAAATTGGGTGTCCTCTTGGACTCACAGCTGTCTTTAGAAGAGCACTTGACGGCTGTGGCTGGGAGGGCTTTTATCAGGTTCGCCTGATTCACCAGTTGTGTCCCTTTCTGGATCAGGATTCGTTAAACACAGTCACTCATGCCCTCGTCACTTCCCGCCTGAACTACTGCAATGCTCTCTACATGGGGCTCCCCTTGAGGAGCATCCGGAGGCTCCAGCTGGTCCAGAATGCGGCCACGTGGGTGGTTATGGGAGCGATGTGGCGCTCCCATGTGACACCCCTCCTGCGCAAGCTGCACTGGGTCCCGGTGGTCTTCTGGGTGTGCTTCAAGGTTTTGGTTACCACCTTTAGAGCGCTCCATAGCTTAGGACCAGGATACCTACGAGACCGCCTTCTGCCACCAGTAGCCTCTCACAGACCAGTACGCTCCCATAGAGAGGGACTTCTCAGGGTGCCATCGGGCAAACAATGTTGGCTGGCGGCCCCCAGTGGGAGAGCCTTCTCTGTGGGCACATCTACCATTTGGAACGAGCTCCCCCCGAAGATACGGAACATCCCAGATCTGCGCGCTTTCCGCTGTGCCCTTAAAACGTTCTTTTTCCAGCAGGCTGGCCTGGCCTAACCTTTTTTAAATGGTTTTACGTTTTAAATTTTAAATTGGGTTTTAAAATTGGTTTTAATTTGTCATATGGGGCCATAATATTTAATATATTTTAAATGTTTTTAATATTTATATTACATGTATTTTATTTTGGCTGTTCACCGCCCTGAGTTCCTCAGGAGTAGGTCGGTATATAAATTTAATAAATAATAATAATAATAATAATAATAATAATAATAATAATAATAATAATAATTTTGCCCAGTTAAAGGTTACAGATATGACAGGTAGTCCTCGACTTACAATAGTTCATTTAGTGACTGCTCAGTTACAGTGCAACTGAAAAAAGTTACTTATCACTGTTTTTTCACACAACTGTTGCAGAATCCCCATGGTTGTATCATCAAAATTCAGACACTTAGCAATTGACTCATATTTATGACGGTTGCGGTGTCCCCAGGGTCATATGATCCCCTTTTGTGACCTTTTGACAAGCAAAGTCAATGGGGAAGCCAGATTCACTTAACAACCATGTTACAAACTTAACAACTGCAGTGATTCACTTAACAACCGAGGCAACTGTAGCAACAGAAATTTTAGGCTCAATTGTGGTCATAAGTCAAGGACTACCTGTATATAAAAGACCAGCACCTTGACTAGCACCTGGAAACAAATTGACAACCAGTGCAGCTTGGGAAACAGAGGTTCATGTGGGCATACTCATCATGCTTATGTCCCTTTCTTCTGGACCTGTTGAAGTTTCTGAGGTTTTTTTTTTTTCAAATACAGCCCCATGTAAAACACATTGCAGTAGTTTAGCCTTGACATTACTTGGTTATGAGATTCAAAGGCTCTGCCAATTCAGTAAGGGACACACCCCTTTCCATAGGTGTATCCCTAGTTAGAATATTCCCACCGGTTTCAGTGGGACAAATTAATTGGTTAAATTGCCAATTCAACTGTATTTACTTCACAAAGTGAAAAGAGATTGGAGAGAATAAAGAAAAGAGAAAATGAACTAGAAAATGACGTACTCCTTCTTCATCTGTTTCCATATACAGATAGTCCTCGACTTAAAACAGGTTGTTTAGTGACTGTTCAAAGTTATAACAGCACTGAAAAAAGTGACTTATGGCCATTTTTCATAGTAACGACTTTTGCAGAATCCCCATGATCATGTGACCAAAATTCAGATGCTTGGCAACTGGTTCCTATTTATGACGGTTGCAGTGTTCTGGGGTCATGGAATGACATTTTGTAACCTTCTGACAAGCAAAGTCAAAGGCAGATTTACTTAACAGTCGGGTTGCTAACTTATCAACTGCAGTGATTCACTTAACAACTGTGGCAAGAAAAATTGCAAAATGGGGCAAAACTCACTTAACAAATGTCTCACTTAACAACATAAATTTTGGGTTCAATTATGGTTGTAAATTGAGGACTAACTGTATAATTACAGCCTTGGTGGAGCAGTGGACTAAGGTGCTGTTAAGTAGCACTTAGCTGCCTGCAATTACTGCGAGTTCAAATCTCACCAGGCTCAAGGTTGACTCAGCCTTCCATCCTTCCGAGGTAGGTAAAATGAGAACCCAGATTGTGGGGGCAATAAGCTGACTTTGTATGCTGACCCCGAAAGCCCTACTAAGCAGGTATATACAAAAGTATGAAGGCTATTTCTTAACGCATTGTAAGCCGCCCTGAGTCTCCGGAGAAGGGTGGCATATAAATCGAACCAATAAATAAATAAATAAATAAATAAATAAATAAATAAATTCTCTCTGCTCTGTCTTGATCAGATCATACCCAGAAGATTATATCCAGGTGCAGATCCTGCATTTTAGGATGAACACAGAGAAACTGAAGTATGAAAAAGAATGTTTAAGGAAAAACTTACAAGGAAACGTTGGAGGCATTGAGTACATTTAAACTGGAGAAGGGAAGACTGCAGGATATAAATGTCTTTACAAACCACGAGTGTGCTGAAATGGACACATGTGGCATCAGATAATTGTGCAAATGATACATATTAAGTACCTTTGCATCATTTCATGTCATGACCTGAGGCAAGTACATTATCTATGTTATATGGATGATGCACTGCATGTTGTTGCATGCTCTTAGTATAGAAAAAATGCCTTTAATATTTTTAAAATCCTAAAAAACATTACTGACATTAGAACTTTGGTGTTTATATTTAAAGGACTGCAGCTGAAGGAGCAACTGAGGGTCAGAGGTGGTTAAAAAAAAGCAAAGAATATTAATAAGAATAATTTGTGTTGGCAAGGCTTAATTATTTCCTGAGCTTTAATTGCTTGCTAGGAATGCCAAGTATTTAGAGCTCATAATCTTAGGTTCACAAGAATGAAGGAATCTAGGAATAAGTTAATTGTATTTCTGCATCAATGATGACAGACATAATTCTTTTAGAAATAAGATAAATAAGCAAGGAGAAGTATTGTTCCTTTGCATAATGTATAGCAAAGAAGAAGGAAAAAAATACGTACAGAATTAATCACCTCTTCATCACAACTAGTATAAACAATTTTAATACCTTATCACCTTCTCTTAAAATACAATAAACAATCTTTTCATCCCATATTTCATCTCACCTATAAACAGATCCTTAAAATTCAGTCAGCAAAAGTCCATTAAGAATTACTAGAAATAAAATCATATCTATTTTAACCTTGATCAAATAAACTCAAATCGTATTTCTTCCTTTTACTTTTAAAAATGTTGATCTTTAATCCTTTCAAATAATGTCCTAGAACTTGTTTTCATTTTCTTTGTCCCTTCTAATAAAATCTTTCAGAACTTTAACAGATCTCTTATGTATGTCCAATATAGAACAAAGTCCTTCTTTTGATCTGCCATTTGTATATTTATATATTTAAGTCTATCTTTATTTTTTTATATAATTTTTCCTCTCTATATATTCTTCTGCTGCAACAACAACCTTGTTAAGTGGGTTGGACTGTGAGAAAAAGTGACTTCATTATTAAAGCATCATCTGGTTTCATTTTAATTAATTTCAAAATCTTATTTCAGTCCATCTGGACCCTTAGTTCAAACATAAATTTCCAAAATCAATATTTTAATAATCTTTTTTGCTCTTTATCCCAAAAGAAGAGGTATTTTTTGTCCATAAAGGTATTTTTTTTTAAAAATCACTTAAAGAAAACTCAGCCAGTGTATGCTTTAAAATTTATCGATTGAATGGTTCTTAATAGTTGAAAAGCAATGAATAAGCAGTTTCCTAAAGTGATTGAAATGAAAGTTGACAATACAGGTAATCTTCTACTTATGACCACAATTGAACCCAAAATTTCACTTGCTAAGTGAGGCATTTGTTAAGTGAACTTTGCCCCATTTTATGACCTGCAGTTGTTCAGTTAGTAACACAGTTGTTAAGTGAACTAGCTTTCCCTTGTCTTTGCTTGTCAGAAGATCGCAAAAGGGGATCATGTGACTCTGGGAAATTGCAACAGTCATAAATATGAGTAAGTCACCTAATTCAGGTTGGCAACCTGTCCTGGCAGACATCAACTCCCAGAATTCCCTTTGCTGGCTGGGGAATTCTGGGAGTTGAAGTCTGCCAGGCTTAAAGTTGTCAAGGTTGGAGACCCCTGATCTAGTTCCTGAATTTTGATCACATAGCCATGGGGATGCTGCAAAGGTTGTAAATGTGAAAAACAATAATTAAGTCCCAGAGGTGGGTTTCAGCAAGTTCTGACCAGTGCTGGAGAACCAGTAGCGGAAATTTTTACTAGTTCGGAGAACCGGTAAATACCACCTCTGACTGGCCCCACCCCCATTTATTCTCTGCCTCCCGGGTCCCAGCTGATCGGGAGGAAATGAGGATTTTGCAATAACCTTCCCCTGGATTGGGGAGGAAATGAAGATTTTTCAGTATCCTTCCCCTGTAGTGGGGAGGGAATGGAGATTTTACAGTATCCTTCCCCTGCCATGCCCACCACGCCACATCCACAGAACCGGTAGTAAAATTTTTTGAAACCCACCACTGATGAGTCCCCTTTTTCAGTGTCATTGTAACATCAAATGAACTTATTTGTACTTTATATCCATAAGTCTGCACTGCGGCTGTGATCTTGGTGAAAGCAAGAAAAGTCATTTGGGGAAGGCAGATTCACAACGACATGATTTACTTAACAAGTGCAGTGAATGGCTTCACAGCTGTGGCAAAAAAAAGTCATAAAATGAGGCAAAACTCATTAACACCTGCTTGGGCATCAGAAATTTTGGACTCAGTTGTGATCATAAGTGTTATCACCTGTAACCAAGTTTTGAAGGATTTCGTGTAAATCAACAAGAATGGATTATCAGGGAAGAAATGTACCATAAGGTGGCAGAAACATTAAACGGAAGTATTTTATAAACCTTTGTTGAAAATTATGCGTGATAAAAACGTGTTAGACATTAGGAATTCCCACTCAGATTAATTTACATATTATTCAAATAATCATACATCCTACTTAAGAATAAACTACATTTGACTAATTTGTACTAATGGAAATTAAGCTAACAGTTATCATACCTGTACATATATCTGATCACATACATACTAATAATAATGCAGCTAGGGTTAGAGTTATCTACTCCTTTTACCTACTTGGGCTAATTTAATTCTACATCAATTTTCAATCATCAATCAAGCAAAAAATCAATCATCAAGCAAGCAAAAAAAAAACCATTAATTTCATTTTTTAAGTTTTGGTTTGTGTTGGTTTGGAAGTGTTGGTTTAGAAAATTACACAAGGCAAAATCTCTAACAAGTCAGAGGCTATGGAAGCAGAGAAAAGACAAATTTCTTTTTGGTAGTTTTCCAGTTTTTATCTTTTGATTTTTTTGGTATTCCTTGTATTATATATTTTTCTTCTTTTTCCTTTATGATGAAATTGTCATCTGCCTAACACCTGGGTGTACAACCTTTTGGCTTGCTTGGGCCACACTGAGTATAGAGGAATTGTCTTGGATTGCATGTAAAATATATAGTATAGTTAAGGTATATAAATCCTTGTTTGGCGCTGTATGTGGCCTAAGGGTAGCGGATTGGATATGCCTTGCCTAGTCTTTTGGGATTGGATAAAATACACAGAAATTGGGATTAAAAACTCTGGTGGCTCAGTAGACTAAGGCAGTTATTAACATCCACTTACATCTGCTGCCTGCAATTACTGCAAGTTCAAATCCCACCAGGCTCAAGGTTGACTCAGCCTTCTATCCTTTCTAAAGTAGGTAAAATAAGGACCCAGATTATGGGGGCAATAAACTGACTTTGTATAAATATACAAAAGTATGAAGGCTATTGCTTAACGCATTGTAAGCCGCCCTGAGTCTCCGGAGAAAGGGAGCATATAAATCAAATCTTAAAAAAACCAAAAAACTGCTAGACGAAATACCTTATCAACAACTCAGATATGCTGATTATATTTTTTGATGGGTTGAAGCAAGGAAGGCTTAAGAAATCGTTGAATATGAGAATAAAATGGCTAGTCTGCAGTCTGAGTCTTTAAAATCTAAAATTACCAGTCTAATCCAAATAGGTAAAAAGAAGCTGAAGAAGTAACTTTATCTTAATCTTTGTAGATTTAATCATTATAGGTAGTCTTCAGTTTATGATCATAATTGAGCCCAAAATTTCTGTTGCGAAGCAAGACAGTTGTTAAGTGAATTTTTCCTCATTTTATGACTTTTCTTGCCACAGCTATTAAGTGAATTATCACAGTTGTTAACTTAGTGACATGGTTAATTAAGTGAATCTAGCTTCCCCATTGATTTTGCTTGTCAGAAGGTTGCAAAAGGTGATCATATGATCCCGGGATACTGCAACCGTCATAACTATGAGTCAGTTGCCAAGCATCTCAATTTTGATCATATGATCATGGGGATGCTGTAACAGTCATAAGTGAAAAATTGTCATGTCCTTTTTTCAGTGCCATTGTAACTTCAAGCAATCACTAAACAAATGGTTGTAAATCAAGCACTACCAGTATAATGCAGTAGAATAAATAATGTGGACAGTAGAATAAATTATGGTCATTATTTTTTTAGTGGAAACATAAAACTGTGAAAGCTGGACTATCAGAAAGGTTGAACAAAGAAAAAGTGATTGTAGTAGATTGTAGTACTGGAGAAAAATTGTAGTACAGTACTGTAGTACTGTAGTACTTTAGACTGTAGTACTGGAGAAAAATTTTGACAACACTTATGACTGCAAGAAGATGAAACAATTCAATAGTAGGTGAAGTATACCAGACTGGCCATTGGAAGCACTGACAATGAAACTAAAGCTTAATTTTTAAAAGCATATATAGTGCAAAATAAAATAAAATGAAAGCAAGAGTCAACCCCAGTCTAGGAGGTATAGTAACTGAAAAGGAGGCCCAGAAGAACAGATGACCAGATATTAACACTGATGAATCTTATGAGATTCATAAGAATCTAAATAAGCAGTAACTGACTAATAATCCTGGCAAAATGTGGTCTATTTTGTCACAAAGAATCAGAAGTGCCTGAACAACTTAACAGCAGCAGCAGGTGCAACAACAAATTCAATAAATAATAATAACAATAACAACAACCGATTACAAATGGCATGTTTTAATTATTTCAGAAGGAACCCCCCCAGATGTTTGGGTTCCATCTTCATAACATTTTCCCTGTATAATGTAGAGACAGTCTTCCTGTCAGGTTCATACATGAATATACTAATAGCTCTACTTTTCACCTTCATGTCTCTTTATCCTCATCTCCACATCTACTGACCGTCAACTTTCATCATCTCGGGCTGGCCATCTGGAGTTGATAGAAATTGATGTTCAATGTATTTCTAAAAAAACAATGTGAAGAAGAGACAATCTGGGTGGGTCACCAAGACCAGAGGTTTACTCTTCCGAGCTTTCGGACTCTTGCCGGAGCCCATCCTCAGGGAACTTCTCTCTCAGCAGAATGTCATTAGGGCGAGAGAGTGGTTTCCTGAGGATGGGCTCCAGCACAAGCCAGAAAGCTCAGAAGACAAAACCTCTGTTCCTGGTGACGGACACAATTTGGATCCTACAACATTATCCTGGGACACATATATTCGCCTTCATTCATAAGTTGGGGAAGACTGTGGATTTGGCTTGTTTTGCGGAAGTAAACCAGAAGAATGTAAAATGATGCATTTCTAGAAGAGGTGACATTTAATATCAAGGATACCAAGTATTGTATAGTGGGCTTCAGTAGGCAAGAAGCAGACCAGCATAGCTGCAACATTTATTGACTCAAAACTGGAACTGAGGAACAGCAGGCAAATGCATGTAATTTAATACTCTTGGCCCAGGTCCTTAATCAATCACAGTACTTGAAAAAAGCCCACCCAAATATGAATGTTCTGTTTCCCTCCAAAACAGTTAAAGTTAACAGTTAGGGTCATCTAAAGGTTAGTTTCACTTTAGCAGGGCTTAACACAATTATATATATTCAATACATAACACCAAGGATACAGTAGCACGGTAGTGAACTGCTCAAACAGGTTGTTAACAATAAATTTTAAAGCTGAGCAGCCATACTTCCTATTTTAGAAGTGAATAGTCAGTGTCTATTATGCAAGAAAACCATCTGAATTCCTGGTGTCCTTTCCTTGTTGCACTTTATTACAACATGGAAATTAGTGTTTTTGTGTGTATGTGTTTATGAGTGTGTTTGTAACTCAACCATAGCAACTTTTAAGATGTGTGGACTTCAACTCCCAGAATTCCTTAGCCAGCCATGCTTAAAATTCACACATATTAAAGTTGCCATGATGGTACAGTATGTATAAAATTTATCCCTCTCCTCCAAAATACCGTTCATTTCCTGTCTTGCTTACCAAATGGGAAAGAATTTTGAAAAAAAAAAGTTTAAAAGAAGTGTTTTGTTTACTTTGCTTCCAACTATTCTATTCTTACTGTAGATTTGTGTGCATTTGAACAGGACTAAGGTTTTTTTTGTTTTTGTTTTCATGTAAAATATCTGTGACCATATCAAAGGTAGAAAGAACGACTTGTAGATTTTTCTATTTGTAATTCTACAAATTTGTAGCATCTTGAAAAAGCACCTTTGGGATCAACCATGACCTGGATGACTTGAGAATCTCCCTAGAGTCTCTCAACATTATTTTTTTTTTGAAATTTTGTTTTATTTTTTAAACAAACCAAAACATAAAACAGCCATCATCCATTAGAGTTACAGAAAGTGTATCGATGGGTTACAATTCTTTTATGCTTAATCCCATGTCCAAAAATTTACAAGTTATTTAATTTCTCTTATCTGACAATTTATTGTATCCCTTTGTATTATTATTCTCATTTACCAATTATTTAACAGTGGCTTATCTCCTGTAAAAAAAAACCCGCTTCATACATTTTATTATTACATTTATTTCATGTTTCATATTTCATTTCAACATTAATCTCTTAATCGCGGTGGATGTTTTTAAAACAAAGTGAGTTTTTCCAAGTAATGTATTTTAAACTCCAGAAATGAAGTTTGAAAGTATTCGGTAAACTTCGGTTTCCCCCTTCCCGTCCCCCCCTACGCCGTCGGCCACCAAAATTTTCCCTGACGTCGCCACTTCCTCCGCGCCCCCTCCCCTTCTAGAGCCCTCACGTCTCTCTCCCTCTGCGGCTCTGGCCACGCCCCGTACCTTCAACGTCACAATGCGATGACGTTTGCCCTGCGGAACGAGTCTATATAAAGCACTTGCGGGTTTCACTTTGCTCTCAAACATTCCGTTCTAAACGACACAGAAAAAACAAAGGTCATTCTCGATAGGGCGAAATGTTTCGTGCCGAGAAGAGCTGCTGTTTTGCAAAGCCTACCGTCCGGCCGCTTATTCGCGTTTATGCCGCAGTTACATGTTGGAGCGAGTTTATTACTGGCTAAAAATCCACAGGTAAGTGGGTTAAAAATCATTAGATCTTTTCTTTGGGGTGGCCGGGGGGAGGGGGGACGACCCCAAAATACTGCCCCCTAATGTATTGGCCTCTTGGTCTCTTGGACCCCTTGGCCTATTAGGTGGTCGGCTCAGCCGCTCGATCTCCTGCTCATTCCCGGCAAATGCGGGTTTCCAAGCTGACTCCCCGCCCCGCGTGTTCTGTTTCTCACGTGCTTTCCCGAAGGCAACGCCTGTTTTCAGAAAAGCCCTGGTTTTCCGAACTTGGGCCAGGTGTCCCGGCTTGGCATTATGATAGCCCTGCTACCTCCGCCCTCTCGGTTGCCTTCCCAGGCATCCACCCAAGCGATCCGCCCTTTTTAATTGTTGTTAATCTTCCCTCTCGCTTCGTGCGGTTCTCAGAACTGTTTTTCCTCCGTTGGCAAAAGAGTAAGTGGGTCGCCTTCCCTCGGTTCTGGACCCCAACCCAAAGTCTAGATGTTCTTGGTTTTTGCCTCCGCCCCCACCCACCACCCATTGTAAGGTGCTGTCGTTTTTTGCTGTGATCCTTCAAAATGTCATTCTCTAATTTGTGGGTCCCTCTTTCTACACAAGGTGAATTTTTCAAGTCTTGGTCTGTGGTTCTCCAAAGTGTAGGATGGAGAACTGGTGCCCTCTAGAAAGTTTAGTTGAAATTCCTCATCCAAAGAATATTCCAAGTTTTTTTTTTTTGGCAGTAGAATAGGGACTGTTTTGGACTCTCTTGAATCTCTTTCTCACTCCCCTCCCCTTTTTCTGTTCCCCACCCCCAAAGTAATCAGCCTCCTCTTCCTGAGTCAGCTTCCAATTTTACCAGCCTACCCATCTCCTTGTTGTCCACCAAAAGCTTCTTAGGAAACTCTCATTGGATCCTCCTTACTCTCCTCTTTCAGAAAGATCCAGATATCCTCAGCAAAAGCCACCTTGCAAATCTCTTTCCACAATATTCCTCTACATTCCATTAGGATCTTCTCACTTCTTGAGAATCCAAGCTCTTCGTACTGATAACCTTTGATCATTCAAATCAACCATCAAAAAGAATTTGAGTCCACAAATCATTTGCAAACTTTTCTGCTCTTTTATAATGCGCTGTCGCTTCTCATACATTGATGATTCCCTTTGTGAATATATTCCCTTCCTCCCCCCTCTTCCAGATCTAACCTGTTGTGGGTCAGAAGGGTTGTCTCTCCTCCTCTCTCCCCGGCAGCTGCACACTCAGCATCCGAACTCTGTGTGTGTATGTATGTGTGCGCGCCGTTCCCCCCTTCTTCCTGACTGGGGTGTTGCCAGCGTTCCAGGGGCACTTGCTCCAACTTGTCTGGGGCGCGCCCTGAATTCAGCCTACACACCTCAACCGGTGAAACCTTCCCTAAGAAAGCTGGGAGGTGAACTGCCCTACAGGTAGGGGGCAGAAGGAATTGTGCTGGAATTTGGGAGTAAGGCACCTAAGAATGTGGTCTTCCAGCCTCTTCCCTTTCCCATGCCTCCACTTGCCAGCTCTTGTTTCTGAAAGCTTATTTTGAGTTTGGCCTTTGCTGAAAAAAGTGGATTAGCAGAGGAACAAGGATGCCCTGGAAGGGAATTTGTTCCACTTTGATATCCAAAGAATGCTGGAGTTGTGACTTTCCAAATGCCAGAACCTGTTTTCTTTCAGGCTTCACTGGAAGTTTTTAAAAAGAGATTGGACAACCATTTGTCTGAAATGGTATAGGGTTTCCTTCCTGAGTTGGTCCTAGAAGGTCCAAGGTCTCTTCCAACTCTGATATTCTGGCTTTGAGATTCAGCATTTGAATCTGATACCAGGAACATAACTTAATATAAAGCAAGCATTAAATGCCCTTGTTTTCCCTCTGAAAAAATTAGAATATTTTTAATTTTTTCAGAAGGAAAACAAGGACATTTAATAGCTTGCTTTATACTAAGTCATGTTTCTGGTATCAGATTAAAATGCTGAACCTCAAAGCCAGAATAACAGAGTTATTCTTGCAGACTTTGCAGTAAAAGAATATCATGCATTTTTAGTCATATTAAAAAAATATTAAAAATTCATGCCAGAATGCCAGTTATTTTTCTGGATCAACTTAACAGGTTTTAACCAGAATAGTTTAAGAAAGTTGGTGGGAAATTATGGTTTTTCAGATGTTCTTGAATAGCAATGTCCAGAAGTCTTGGCTACAACTGAAGGATGTTAGGAGTTATGGACCAGAATATCTAGAATGAAATATAGTCCTCATCTCACGATCAAACTGGGACCAGAATTCCTGTTGTAAGTCAAATCAAATTCGATTTTATGATTATGATTTTTACAACTGGTGTTAAGTGAGTCATGCAGTCATTAAATGAATCTAGTTCCCCAACAGGTAATTTTTGGCAGAAATTGGCAAAAAAAAGTCACAAATTACAATACCTGGCCACAGGCTGTTGCAACAGGTTGTAAATGTGACTTGGTTGCTAAGGTCCATAATTGCATTCACGTGACCACAGGGCTGGTGTGACAGTCATAAGAGAGAGAACAGTTCATGAGTCACTTTTTCCAAGCCTATTATTAAAAGAATGTTTATAAGGTAAGGATTCCAGTGACTTGATTATCAATCACCCCTTCGCTTACTAGGTTCACATAAATGATCATCTTTAGAAAATATTACAAAACGTATTTTTTAACAGACTGGTCTATTACATTATTATGTTAATCGATGTTTTCATGTTTTTTAAAATTGCTTCATTCTTCTCATTTTTATTTTGTTATTGTTTCCTGCAATTTAAAAAAAACTACAGTAAAGTATTTGGTAGATTAGTGTGTGTGTGTATATTTATGTGTGTGTCTGTGTATGCACAGTACAACCATAGCAATGTTTAAGATGTGTGGACTTCAACTCCCACAATTCCTCAGCCAGCCATGCTTAAAATCCACACATCTTAAAGTTGTTATGGTTTCATGCATAAAAATAAAAAAATACTACTACAGTAAAGTGTTTGGTGGAATGCTATGCGAGTAGTGTTCAGTCCTAAATAGGTATATTGTTAAAAAAAGGTTTAGATAGCAGATGATGGGAAAGAGCTCTGTATAAGACTAAGGACAGTGCTAGACTTGATGTGCAGATCTAACCTCATTTAAAATACAAGTAGTCCTCAACCATTTGTTTAGTGACCACTTGAAGTTACGTTACTGAAAGTGACTTTTGACTGGTTTTCACCCATATGACAGTTGCAGCCATCCCTGTGGTAATATGATCAAAATTTGGGTGCTTAGCAACTGGCATGTATTTATGATAGTCTTACTATCCTGTCAATCCTGTCACAGTCAATGTTGAAAGTCATATTCGCATAACAGCCATATGGTTCACTTAACTGCAGTGATTCACTTAACTGTGGCAAAAAAATGGTAAAATGGGGCATAACTCTCTTACCTGTCTTGATCAGCAACAGAAATTTTGGGCTCACTATAGTCATAAGCCAAGGACCTGTAATTTGTTATAGTCCAAGAATCTTGAGTTTCAACTTACATGTTCTTACTCTAAATTCCAACATTAATTTTTTTTTTTCAGATTTAAAATGCCTCCATGTATCATGGCCAGCCAGTTCACCTCACCCTTTGAACCCCAAAATATTCTCCTCAACAGTTGCTATTCCTTTGGACCTGGAATGACAAAAACTCTACCTCTTGAACCAGTCAGCTCCATCCCTGCTGGCATGTTTCCAGTCCTTGGACATATGTTCAAGCTCACTATGGTCTGGTTGCGAAGATTTTTACACTTTTGCCAGCCTTTCCCTACAAACCTGGTGAAGACTGTGTTGATGGGCATTGCCAGAAGAGCATTGCCCATCTTAGAGAAGATGAAATATTTAAAGAAAGCCGGAGAACTTAAAAGAAATGAAAACAACACTGAGAAGTGGGAAGACAGCTGTCAAAAACACAGTTCTCTGAAGAGTCATACAAACTATCTTTCGGAGGAACGTTTGGTTATAGATGACTCTTTTGGAGAAGACATTGAACAAATTTTGATTGATTCAAGCAGCATTACAGTGAATAACATGCATTTGGAAGAGGAAGGGATTTCCGAGCTGTGTTTATTAAGTCCTATGATAGTATTTGATTTGAGAAATAATTGGCAAACTTCTTCAGGAAAGGACATAGAATGTGTGACTATAAAAAGTTCTGAGCATGCCTCTCCTAAATTGTTGGAATTTACTTACAATCCTGAAATCTTTATAGAAGAGTTGGATCTCTATGGAAGTTTGGAAAATACTTTGGACTGCTTAAATCCTAATGGACAATTAAATTTTAATACGGGCCTTGATGAGAATTTGGAAACCACCTTAGTTCCCCAGGAACTGGAGACGAACATGAAATATAACCGGGATCCGCCAATATGTGGAAAACAAAGCTTAATATGTTCACTTGGTTCTTCAAAGGATGAGGAACAACCAGAAATGAAGCAAAAGAGTGGGAAGAATGAAGCTACGTATAACATGGAATCCCCTACCAATCCCAATAGTTTCCAAAGTTCCCTGGTACTTTCCTTATTCTACAGTCCATTAGAAGATGAAGAAGATGACAATGATGACAGTTCAGAAGATTGGTGGAGTGAGGATGAGATGGAAGACAGTAGTAAGATCCAAACTTGCTCTGATGGCAATAATTCAGGAGACCTAGAGAATTATCAGGAAGTAGAAGAGGAGGACTCTGTACAGAAGATTGTTTTTGAGGATCACTGTGGATCTCTATCCCTGAACAGTGATCCCTTCTACCCACTTTGCTTTTCCAAACCCATTCAGGCCCTCACAGATGTCACCATTGCTGCACTGAAGCCCCAAAACCATCAAGAAACTATTGTCTCTTCTTATCAGACAAGAAACAGTTCTAAACTTGAAGAATCATATAATCTCCTAAAGCAGTCATTGCCCAGAGAGGACCAAAAAGTTGAAAGAAATCAGGAGACCTACCTATGCTGCCAACCAAGTCCCAGGAAAAACACTTCTCCTCTCCCTTCAGAAATAGTTTCACAGCAGGAAATCCAGGTGAAAAAGAAGGTGAGAGTCTTAAAATACTTAGGTGTGCTCTATGAATGTGTTTGGAATGAGGATTTTCAAAATCCACCTTTGTTTTGTTTTATGTGGCTCCTTAATTAGGAACCATGAACACTTGTATTTCTGCTCTTGGCTCTGACTGATTGAAATTTAGACTTGCCTACATGATTATGTTTGAGAAAATGTGCTTTTTAAAACTTTTCACCATGATGATGAAGAGTAGAGATGATACATAGTGCTGTTGAGCTGTTGTTTTTGAAGCAGTACAATTGCATCAATTGAATTTCTTGCTGAGGTTAAAAGTGGGGATTTTTGCTCCGTTTATTTAATATGCTGACGGACTCTTGGTTACTTTGGGTGGTTTACAAAATGTGAAAAACGAAACAAGCAAGCAACATAAATTAAAAAAAGGGAGTAAAAACAGCAAAAATAACTAACCCAGATGGGAACAAAGAAAAAGAAGAAAAGGGGGCTTTCAATCCAAGTTGCCAAAAATCTGGATGAAAAGTCAGTTTTTTGGGGTCCATCGAAACACCAGTAGCATGGGGGCCACTTGGATCTTGGGAGAAACCTCATTGTAGAGAACAGTTCTATAGAATCAAATAGAGAAGGCGTGCTACTGGGGCCTCGATAGACAGCATTGTTTAATAGGAGAAACCTCAAACATACCAATCCTGTCAGACCAGATCAGTCGGACAGATACTACAGGACCGTGATGGCGAACCTATGGCACGGGTGCCACAGGTGGCACGCGGAGCCATATCGGTGGGCACACGAACTCAGCTCCGGCACGCATGCATGCGCTAGCCAGCTGATTTTCAGGCCTTCTGGGCCCACCAGAAGTCAGGAAACACACTGTTTCCAGCCTCCGGAGGGCCTTTGGGGGGGGGGAGGCCGTTTTTGCCCTCCCCAGGCTCCTAGAAAGGCTCTGGAGCCTGGGGAGAGCAAAAAACAGGCCTACCGAGCCCACTGTGCCATCACGTGCCAAAAGCGGGGTGAGCACGGGGGGCGGGGTGGGGTGCATAGAATTATGGATGTGGGCACGCATGTGTGTGACCCCACTGTGCTCCCCCCGCTTTTGGCACACGATGGCAAAAAGGTTAGCCATCACTGCTATAGGACAAGGGTCTCCAACCTTGGCAACTTTGCTGGCTGAGGAATTCTGGGAGTTGAAGTCCACAAGTCTTAAAGTTGCCAAGATTGGAGACCCCTGCTATAGGAGACAGATAGACCGTCAATTAACCAGGTCCCAGGCTATATGATCCATTTTAGTGGAAATACATACAAGTATTCCTTGACTTACGAACACAACTGAGCCCAAAATTTTCATTACTAGATGAGACGTTTGTTAAATGAGTTTAACCCCACTTTATAACTTTTCTTGCCACAGTTGTTAAGTGAATCACTGCAGCTGTTAAATTAGTAACGTTGTTAAGCGAATCAGGCTTCCACATTAACTTTGCTTGTCAGAAGGTTGCAAAAGGGGATCACATGATCTTGGGACACAGCAACAGTCATGAATCGGTTGCCAAGCAACTGGATTTTGGTCACATGACTATTAGGATGCTGCAATGGTCTTAAGTGTGAAAAACTGTGATAAATACCTTTTTTTCAGTGCCATTGTAACTTTGGATGGTCACTAAATGAACTGTTGTAAGTTGAGGACTACCTGTATAGTAGTCATTAAAGTATTGCACTTTTTTTAAAAAAAATTGATTTATATGCCGCCCTTCTCCGGAGACTCAGGGCGGCTTACAATGCGCTAAACAATTTTATCAGCCAGAGGCATACATATTAAAGGAAAAGCTAGTCTTTTACTGAAGAGGTGTTAGGATTAGACTGTTGGAGGATTCTTTTCAAAGAACATGTTGAAGAACAAAAGGCTGAATGCCTGAGGGAGGAAAGGTGAAGTGTTTTTATCATTCACAAAATGCCATTCCCATTCAGTAATTTCAGGGAATTCAGCTCCAATTGAGTAGACCTCTGTGGAAAACCAAATAGGGAAAAGATTCATGTGATGGGACATGATTAATTTACAGTCACCAGATCAGTGCCTGAATTAGGAAGAAATGGAGGTCATATTTCTATTTAATTGTCCCTGACTATGAATCACAAGTCTCTTCCAAGGAAACAAATGATGTAACATTAGGACATTCCCCAGTTGAGCAAAGTCATTTCCCTGCCTCCCTTTAAGAGATTGCCTAATATAAATTAAAAATGAACATTCCTGGCTTTGTTTTCTACTTCCTTTTTGCCTTACTAGCACTTCTGCACAAATGTGCCAAGTCCACAGACAGATGCAAATTCCGTCCTTATTTAACTACCCTAAATGCACAAATCTCTTTGCAGAAGAGCATGAAAAACAGCAAGCATACAAGCCAGACAATTTTATTTGAACTTAGACTGGGCCTCTGTTTTAAAATCATTTTTGAAAGGTGGAGATTGTGAGTGGGAAATAGCCTCTCTTTTATTAAAGCAAAAGTTAAAAAGACATTCAACCACCCTTATATATTGGTATGCGAAGGATTAGCTTGAGCGTTGATCGTGAATTGTAGTGATTATAATCCATGGGGATTCCTTGGTGTTGGAGGCCAGTGGCTACCTATTAGCTCACCAGATTTTATGTGTCTTCTTGTGAGAGTGAAATTATTTGATTTGCACTGCACCCAGAAGAAAAATGGGATATAGCTCTAATCTCAGATTATAGCAAGGATACAGTGAAATGAAAAGGATTTTACTGCTGAGAAGAAACAGTGTCAGAACTGTTGGGAAACCATCTAAACTGAGTCAAATGAACAAATGTCTTGTTTTACTCCCTCTTTTCCTATAAAAACACCAGGGGAACATACAAAATATTTTTGCTTTCAGTTGTATCTTCATAACAGCCCTGTGAAATAGTTGGGGTGAGAAATGATTAGCCTAAAGTCACCTAGTGAATTTGGCTGTTAAAGGTGGTTTGGAACTTGAGTTTCCACAAATCTCAGTTCAACAACTACATACATAAATATAAAGAACCAAATCTAATTAAAAAATGGAGCAAGGAGACCATTGAGTAAGGAATAACATTAAAGGAGGATCTGACCTCCTTTATACTACTTGGAGGACCCTGAATAGGTTTGCGAGTTGGAGTGCCTAAGTGTAAAACCAGCATGGTCAAGTGGGAAGCTCTTGGCAGATAACAAACACGCCGTGTGAATATGGAGAGACGCAGAGCCCAGCCCATCTGCTAGAGAGGGAGAGAAAAGAAGAGACAAGAAGAAAAGAAGCAACAAGAAAAAGAAGAAGAAACAATGAAAAACATTGGTTTAGACCTAAATTAGATTTAGAGTCAGTTGGTGTGGTGGTTAAGGTGCTTGGTTGGAAACCAGGAGATTGAGTTCTAGTTCCGCCTTAGACATGAAAGCTGGCTGGATGACTTTGAACCAGTCACTCTCTCAGCCCAAGTCACCTCACTTGGTTATCATTGTGAAGAAAATAAGAGGAAATTTGTGCTTCCTGGCTTGAGTACTTAGTAATACTCAAGTAATAAAGGCTAGATAAAAATCTAATAAATATAAGAGTGTGTGGTAGAATATAATGTAATTGTGTACTTGATCTATAACAAGAAGCACCCCCCCTAGAAATATCAGCCTCATTAGCTCACATCTTCTTTCCTTCATTCTTAGGTCCGATTCTCCCCAGTGGTCACTGTTCACTCACTAGTAGTCTGGGACTACGCTTCTCGGGCTGCCCGTCGGGGCCCATGGGAGGAAATGGCTCGTGATCGCTGCCGCTTCCACCGAAGAATCACTCAAATGGCGGCCATCCTGGAGCCTTGCTTGGCAGAAGATCATCGGGACAAAGTTTGGAAAAGGGTCCATGGGGTTTCCACGTTTTCTGGAAGAAGCCGCTGACAACATTCCCCTCGGTTCCACCAGAAAAGAGGAAAAGAGAGTTAGGAATGAAAAGCCTTTCAGTTAAAAAAAAACAAGTTGATGTGCACATAGAAGTTGAGGATTCTGGGGGAATTCTGGTCTGTGTTTTCCATCACTAAAAGAAGAATGTTGCTTTTGCTCGTCTTCTCTTTGGTGTTTTATAGCGTGGCGTGAACTAGAAGCTCATTGTTCATAAGTTTGAAGCAATTTCAAACTGGTGACTGGGGATATAGCGTAGTAGGATTGAGTCTGAGCCAAAATGTTCTGGATGAGATAAAAATATGTTGACTTTATGAAGGGGTAACACGAGTGAAAATATCAAGGCTTTTGTTTTCTGAATAAATATAATGCTAGGTTACTACTACTACTACTACTACTACTACTACTACCTCCTCTGATTTGAAAAGTCATGAAACGTGAACTGGGATTTGGAGTTGGTCCCTCTGGAGTTATCAGAGGGGCAACTTGAAAGTTATCGGAGAAAAACTATAGCTAAACATACAGTTGAAAAGGCCAACCAAGTCTAGCTCAGATTTCTTTACTTCTGTGGTCTGATTTCATGGCTAAGCTTTTTCATATCGGGGCCAGAATTGGATCCAAAATTTGACAATTTACATCTTGTATATTGGGAGGAATTGGTTTGCTTGTTTGTATATTTGCAAAATCTCTGCTAACTTGTATATGTTTTTAATTGAAGAATTTTTTTGAAAGACATATATTAATTGATATTAAATTACTCTTTTAAAATCCCTGGTTATGTCTTGACTGTACCATAATTGATTATTAAATTGTAATAATTATATTTTTTAAAGAATGTACGTCTTCATTGTTTTCTTGATATTTGTAATAACAGATGGTGATTAAGAATATAAGAAAAGCCGTTTGACATCAAAGTAGAAACCTAGCCAGATCTATGTTGTTTTCTCTACTGTAGTCAATAAGAATGGTTTTGCAAAACCCACAAGCAGGATATGAGCAGAATATCCTGCTGATAGTCCCTCGCACCTGTTGTAAACTATATCGCACATAAAAATAATTGATAGCTTTATTCTTGAGGAATCTGGTAGCTCGATCTTTGAAAGACTATTTCCCAGATTTTCCATTCTATAAAAGATGTAGTAGCCATTAAATTTTTTTGTAGATTATCACATCAGCTAACAATTGGTAACAATTATACCCTCCTAAGGATCATGGCAGATGTGATTCTGCTAGGAGAGTCAATGGAACCCCAAATATTAAATAATGAATATAAGATATGTAAATATTGCCAAATATTAAGTGCTCTTGCTCAAGTTTCACATATTGAAATTTTCACAACCTCTTGCCTTCTTTTATCAAATCTAACCCCTCCCCTTCTACACCACCCACCTGATGTTTACCATGCTAATTGGTTATTCATCCATACACGGTGTGACCAAAATATTTTGTTTTTCCTGTCCTTAATCCCAGTTCAGGGCAACAACAGCTTTCTATATAAAATTTCATTCATAGAACCTCCTAAACCATGATTATTAGAAGAAAACATTTGCCTGGATTTAAGCAGCATGTTAAACCACAACGGTCATTTACAAAGCCGTTTATGGAGCACTCTGAACCAAAAACCAAACCAATCGATCAAGGCTGCTTATGTCTGACATGATATGCAGAGACCAGATCGCAGTGTGAGATTGCTGGTTCGTGTAGTAGCTTAGCACTGTCCACGCCAATCTTAGTCACTTCCAGATTTGGAAACGACAACCCTTGATGTTCTCTGCAGTAGCTGTGCTGGCTGGGGATTTCTGAGAATTGACGACCACAAACGTGGAAGTAGCAAAGATTGAGAAATGGTGTTTATATAAACATATTTCTAGGGCATAAGATTCTTTCCCAGCCTACATGGAGAAGTTGATAACCGAAACTGGGAATTTCTCCAGGCTGTTATCAGAGCAATAGTCCTCCTTATCCCTCCACCTTCCAAAAGTGAATCACATCTACAATTTCTAAGGCTGTTATTAAAATTGGTGTAAAACACAAGTTTAGTATATTCAGATTTGCCAGTTAAAGAGAGTGCTTTAGACAGTATCAGGATTGTTAAATTATGTGATGTTCTCAAAAGCTTTTAAGCTTTGATTTTTCTTTCTTTTTTTTTTAAATCAACAGCTTTTAAATGTCGGGTAGGGCAGTTTTTGGTCAGCTTGACTCAACTTATGAACTGCCAAATACAGTTCATAATGTCTAATTTAATTTAATTTAATTTAATTAATCATATTTCTATGCCGCCAAACTCCCAAGGGACTCTGGGCGGCTACATGCCAATTACCAAGAGCACCAAATTTTGATCATTTGAGCCTAGAAATGCTGCAATGGTTATAACTGTAAACACAATTTAGCCCAACATTTCTGTTGCTAAGTGAAACATCTTCTGAGTTCTGCCCACCAAGTGAATCATTGCAGTTGTTAAATTAGTAACGTGGTTGTTAAGTAAAACAGGCTTTCCAACTGACTTTGCTTATCAGAAGGTTGCAAAAGGGGATCACTGATGAATATCAGTAAGTGGCCAAGCGTCTGAATACTAATGTGGCCATGGGCATGCTGCAAAGGTCATAATTGTGAAAAACAGTCATTAAGTCCCTTTCTTCAGTGCTGTTGTAATATTGAACTGTCACCTAAATAAACTGTTGTACGATGAGGACTACCTGTATCAGAGGAAAGATATTTCTTCTGGGAGAAACAATCAGTGTAAAAGAGCCCAAGTCATATCCACAGAAATGACTTGTGCTGAGTCTGGATCTTTTCATGCAACAGGAATTTAAGCTTACATACCAAGGGTGATTCAGTCATCCATATTAAAAATAACCTAAGCCAACGCCTGACACAAACAGCTCCAAGGAACCATCCTAAAATAACTAGGGAAAAAAAATAAGAGTATTATTACACGTTTTATTAGATAACCCCTGACGTGAGATAGACTTCCGTCAGTACCATAATATTAGACCTAATTTTGGATGACAAATCAAGATTGGGATCTGAGTTACCCAGCTTGGAGGCTTTACAGATAACTTTAGACTACAATTCATAGAATTCTCCGTATTAGATACTGTGTTTCCCTGAAAATAAGACCCTGTCTTATATTTTTTTGAACCCTGAAATAAGCACTTGGCCTTATTGCCATGCACTCAAAAGCCAGATTGGGTTTATTATCAGGGGATGTCTTATTTTGGGGGAAACAGGGTAGAAGTTACGGAACTGTAAATTAACCTTGAAGGCTTGTGATTGGGGAAAACTATAACTATTGAAAGGAAGAAGTGAAAAGAGCAAAAAATTTGCACAAATCTCCATCCATCCATATATAAATACATGCCTATCACACTATATTCGATCTCATTATGGCAAGTAAGGAAAATGAGTAATAAATAGCAAATCAAATATGTTGATGACATAAGAGGAAAATAAAGGAAATAAAATTAAATTTAGTTTAAGCCAACATCATTCTCATTTTTCTGTCTTTGCAAACATTTTAGCCTTTTAATTTATTGATTGATTGTTGTTAGTTGTTATTTTTTTTTATTGTCACCCTTATTATGTATTTATGCTGTAGGCCAGCCAGAGACACACAGTTTGAGTTGCGTGGTCTTATAAATCATCAAATAAATAAAATCCAGATTTTTTAAAAAATTTAAAAAATATATTTTTTTTATTTTTAATATAATACACACCATACATATTTTGTGGACAGTGTATTGACTGGGTCAAATCTTTTTAAAACAATGCTAACAGTAATAATACAAATAAGTATGCATAATCCTGATCTTCCAACTTCAACAGTACTATTCTCTCTTTATAATTCTTTATCATTTTTTCCATTAATTCATTTAAACATAAATAACATTTCTTTGCACCATGTATTTGTTATCCTCTAAGTTACTAATAATTAATATTTTGAAATTTACTCATTATTCCACTATAATTTCAATATCCCTAATGTCTAGTACTAACAAGGCCAAATATTAACAAAATTTAATCAATCCCGATATTATATCTCGAAATCCCCACAATTTCTAATCCTTAAAAGTTTAAGTTCACAATATACTTTAACACACTATTAATATTAATACAATTAGATTACCTAATCCTAAACTTCCACCTACTAAACTTAGCTTATTTTTAATTCTAATAGATTCTATTATCTGTTAATATGTACAGTCATGGCCGTAAATGTTGGCACCCCTGAAATTTTTCCAGAAAATGAAGAATTTCTCACAGAAAAGTATTGCAGTAACACATGTTTTGCTATACACATGTTTATTCCCTTTGTGTGTATTGGAACAGAACCAAAAAAGGGAGGAAAAAAAGCAAATTGGACATAATGTCACACAAAACTCCAAAAATGGGCTGGACAAAATCATTGGCACCCTTTCAAAACTGTGGATAAATAAGATTGTTTCAAGCATGTGGTGCTCCTTTAAACTCATCTGGGGCAAGTAACAGGTGTGGGCAATATAAAACTCACACCTGAAAGCAGATAAAAAGGAGAGAAGTTCACTTAGTCTTTGCATTATGTGTCTGTATGTGCCACACTAAGCACGGACAACAGAAAGAGGAGAAGAGAACTGTCTGAGGGCTTGAGAACCAAAATTGTGGAAAAATATCACCAATCTTAAGGTTACAAGTCCATCTCCAGAGATCTAGATTTGCCTTTGTCCACAGTGTGCAACATTATCAAGAAGTTTGCAACCCATGGCACTGTAGCTAATCTCCCTGGGCGTGGATGGAAGAGAAAAATTGATAAAAGATGCCAACACAGGATAGTCCAGATGGTGGATAAGCAGCCCCAAACAAGTTCCAAAGCAATTCAAGTTGTCCTGCAGGCTCAGGGAGCATCAGTGTCAGCGCGAACTATCTGTCGACATTTAAATGAAATGAAACGCTATGGCAGGAGACCCAGGAGGACCCCACTGCTGAGACAGAGACATAGAAAAGCAAGACTACAGTTTGCCAACATGTACTTGAGTAAGCCAAAATTCTTCTGGGCAAAGATCTTGTGGACAGATGAGACCAAGATAAAGCTTTTTGGTAAAGCACATCATTCTACTGTTTACCGCAAACGGAATGAAGCCTACAAAGAAAAGAACACAGTACCTACAGTAAAATATGGTGGAGGTTCACTGATATTTTGGGGTTGTTTTGCTGCCTCTGGCACTGGGTGCCTTGAATGTGTGCAAGGCATCATGAAATCTGAGGATTACCAACGGATTTTGGGTCGCACTGTAGAGCCCAGTGTCAGAAAGCTGGGTTTGCGTCGGAGATCTTGGATCTTCCAGCAGGACAGTGACCCCAAACATACGTCAAAATGCACCCAGAAATGGATGGCAACAAAGCACTGGAGAGTTCTGAAGTGGCCAGCAATGAGTCCAGATCTCAATCCCATTGAACACCTGTGGAGATCTTAAAATTGCTTTTGGGAAGAGGCGCCTTTCCAATAAGAGAGACCTGGAGCAGTTTGCAAAGGAAGAGAGGTCCAAAATTCCGGGTGAGAGGTGTAAGAAGCTTATTGATGGTAATTGGAAGCGACTGATTTCAGTTACTTATTCCAAAGGGTGTGCAACCAAATATTAAGTAAAGGGTGCCAATGATTTTGTCCAGCCCATTTTTGGAGTTTTGTGTGACATTACGTCCAATTTGCTTTTTTTCCTCCCTTTTTTGGTTTTGTTCCAATACACACAAAGGGAATAAACATGTGTATAGCAAAACATGTGTTACTGCAATTCTTTTCTGTGAGAAATACTTCATTTTCTGGAAAAATTCAGGGGTGCCAACATTTACGGCCATGACTGTATACTATTATTTTCTATTTTTTCTGTTTATTAATTTTATCATTATCTATCATCTCTTAATCTTTTTGGAGTTCCATCATTTATTGACTTTTTAATCACCCTTTTATTTTTCTCTCTTGGAGTCTTATAACTCTTTTTGACATTTTTATACCTACTGAACATTCTCTTTTTGGGTTGCCATAGGTCTCTTTCTGCTGTATTATTTGAACAGCCATCAATAAAACTTTCTTTTTTAAAAAAGATATTTTTTTCCCCTCTAAACCTTTCTCTTTTTTTTTGAAGAGATTTTTCTCTTTTTTTCTCTGTTCTATTATAAGCTTTTAAGGAATTATCTGATTGATTCCTACTTATTACCATAATTCTTTCTCTTCATTATCTTTATCTTGCATCTCGTTTTGATTTTTTCCTTCCACTGCTTCTTCTAACTTCTCATCTATTTCCTGAATATCATGTTCATCTTTTCCCCCAATTGTTGTGTGGCTTCTACACTCATTTCTTTATCTTTAGACAATCTCCTTGTGTCCTTATTGTTCTTTATAGTTTCATGCATGTTTTTGAGCATCAAAATTATTTCTTCATTTGCCTCTATTATCCCCTGTAGATCCATTTTGTAACAAATTATTTTTTTTGAAAAGTTTTTCAGTTTTATTTCTTATACACATAATATAAAATGTACATTTTCTTATACATAATTAATCATACATATAATGTTTTCCTTAAAGAAAGCATTAAAAAAAGGCTTTTTAATTTTAATTTCATTCGGAGTTGCACTTCTACCCTTTTTTCCCTAATTTCGCAACAAACCTTCTTCTTCTCCCCTTTCCCTTCCCTCCCTCCTCTCCTCTCTTTACTTTCTCCTTCCTCTTCTCCTACCTCATCCTACTTCCCAGTGGTGGGATTCAATTTTTTAAACAACCGGTTCTGTGGGCGTGGCTTAGTTGGGGCTGTGTGGCTTGGTGGTCATGTGACCAGGTGGGCGTGGCTAGGTCCTGTGACTGGGAGGGCGTGGCTAGCTGGTCATGTGACAGGATGGGTATGGCTATGTGCATAGGGACTACTCAGAGGGCTGAAAAAAGTCATTTCTGACTGGTCCTCGCACTCCTCACACTTACAACCATCCTCACATTTCTGCCCGTTGCAGCATTCTTAACAACCGTATCAGTCCTTTCACAACTAGTTCTCTTCACCACGGTGAGAAGATAGGGCGCAAAACGTAAAATGTGAGGATAGTCGTAAGTGCAAGGATTGGTCAAAAGTGTGAGGACCTGTCAAAAATAACTTTTTCAGCCCTCTGAATAGTCCATATGCACATAGGGACTACACAGAGAGCTGAAAAAAGTGATTTCTGACAGGTCCTCACACTTTTGACCAGTCATCATTTATGCCCATTGCAGCATTCTTAATTAAATTAATTAAATAAAAATGACCTGCTGGAGCAGTCCGAGGCAGTCCGAGGTGGGCGTTTGGGCCGGCTGCAGGGCAACGTGATATAACCGAGGTAGGTAGGCTGCTGCTGCCCAGGTGGGAGGTGGGCGCAGCCTACAGGGCTGGCTGTAGGGTGAAGCAATCGGATGGGGTAGGTCAGGGGTCTGCAACTTTAAACACTCAACCTTAAACACATGTAAACACTTAAACACAATCTTAAACCTGGGTGGGCATTGCCAACTCCATATCACTTACTCCCACCCAGGTTTTGTGGCTCCCGGTATTTTCTTTTAAACAGGTATCTCTGTGTATCTCTTTCATCTCTTTCTTCCCCCCCTTCTTTCTCTCCTTCATCTCTCTTTCTCTCCATCCCTCTTTCTCCCCCCTCTTTCTCCCCCCTCTTTCTCTCCATCTCTTTCTCTCCCTCTTTCTCTCCTTCATTCTCCCCCTCTCTTTCTCTCCTTCATCTCTTTCTCTCCATCTTTCTCTCCCCCTTTCTCTCCTTCATCCTTCTCTCCTCTTTCTCTCCATCCTTCTCCTCCTCTCCTTCATCTTTCTCTCCCCTTTCTCTCCATCTTTCTCCCCCTTTCTCTCCTTCATCCTTCTCTCCTCTTTCTCTCCTTCATCTCTCTTTCTCTCCATCTCCTTCTCTCCCCCCTTTCTCTCCTTCATCTCTCTTTCTCCCCATCTCTCTTTCTCCCCCTTTTCTCTCCTTCACTTCTCTTTCTCTCCATCTTCCTCCTCTCCCATTTGGGTGGCGGCGGCGGCGCACCTATCACACCATTGGATCGCCCCTCAGCTTGGAGGCAGCATCTTAAACCTGCGCCCCACTGCACGTGTGCCCACCTGGCTGCGCCTGCAGCCAGCTCTGGTTGCTCTTACTGAGCTTTGCAATGTGGCAGACGGCGCCCCTCCTGCTGGAGCCCATTACAGTGCGGAGCTTCAGCTGCAGCTTGGGCACCCAGTGTTCCATGTCAGAGAAACGTCATGCGTTTCCCCCAGTGACTGGATGGGCTAGTGTGGGCTGGCACCACATGGGTGGGAGGCGGGGGCAGGGCGAGGGGCGGGTGAGCCAGTAATTTAACAAACAGTTCAGTGTACTGTGAGGCCAATAAATTACAAAAAACCATTGAACCGTTTATTAAATTGCTGGCTCGCCAGCCCCTCGCCCCGCCCCACCCACCACTATTTATTGGCAATAAATAGTGGTGTGGAGGGGCGGGGCAAGGGGCGGGGCAAGGCAAGAATTTAATAAATGGTTCGGCTGAACCGCCTAGAACTGGCAGAATCCCACCACTGCTACTTCCTTTCCCCCACTCCTCTCTTTTTTTCCCCTTCCCACCTTCTCTCCTACTCCTGTCCCCTACCCTTTCTTCCTCTCCTTTTCCCTTTCTTCCATTCCTCTCCCTCCCTCTCCTCTTCCTACCCTCCCCTCCTCTCTCCTTTCTATCTTCTTTGCTGTATTTTGTAACAATTTAATAAAGATTAAGTTGGAGTTTTTAAATATTGAGACATTGGAACCAAAGAGATATACTGAGTAATCATTTTGTAACAATTTAATAAATATTACTCAGTATACCTCTTTGGTTCCAATGTCTCAATATTTAAAAACTCCAACTTAATAAAATTCAATCAATCCCATAATTATACCTCCAAATCCCCTAAATTTATAATCTTTAAAATTCTTTAGTAGTTTACAGCCGTGTCATTTTCCAATTACATATCTTCCCAATTGTCCAAATTTTAAAGTCTTATTTAACTTTTCTTCTTTTCTCTTTTGTTCTATCACAGTGATGGCTAACCTTTTTGCCATCACGTGCCAAAAGTGGGGGGAGCGCGGTGGGGTCACATGCCCGCGTGCCCACATCCATAATTCTATGCGCCCCACCCCCCTGTGCTCCCCCCACTTTTGGCATGTGATGGCACGGTGGGCCCGGTAGGCCCGTTTTTTGCTCTCTCCAGGCTCCAGTGCCTTTCTAGGAGCCTGGGGAGGGCAAAAACAGCCTTCCTCACCCTCCCCAGAGGTCCTCCAGAGGCCGGAAACAGTGTGTTTCCTGACTTCTGGTAGGCCCAGAAGGCCCAAAAATCAGCTGGCTGGCGCACACATGCATGTCGGAGCTGAGCTCGCGTGCCCACCGATATGGCTCCACGTGCCACCTGTGGCACCCGTGCCATAGGTTCGCCATCACGGTTCTATCACCTTTCTTCTTTTGCCTTGTAGAATGTTCTGTCAAATAGCCTTAATAATCCAAATCCAAATTAATACACTAGGTTCCGCCAGTCTTTCAAATTCATAATCCAATAGCCAGTTTCAATAAAGTTTAGTTATTTGCAATTTAGTTCATCTTAGAAATCTTCAAGAGGAAAAAGAAACTCATTAGGTATTTTCAAATATCCAAATTGTCTTCTAGAATAAAGTCAAGATCAGGACGCCTTCCAGGTGTTATTTACTTTCTTCTATTTTGGGTGTTAGATTTTATGTATATTGAACCTCAGTTTCACTGAGTACTGACGCTGTAGTGCTCCTCTTCTTCCAGTAGATGGTTCTCTTGCTCCCATCCAACATTAAACAGTATGGCAAAGACAGCTGATTATCCAATAAATCCAGGGGGTTTAAAAATACAAATAAACAAGACAGTTTCTCCCAAAAATTACCTTTCAAATTCTTTAAGCTTTTTTCCAGACTTTCTGTATTTTAAAGCTTGCCTTGGGCATTTCTTTTGCTTTTTAATTTTCAGTCTTTAATCTTCTCCGTCTGTCTAATCACTGCTTCCATAATACTTGGAGATTATCTTTTAAAATTCTTGTACTTAAATTAAATCTTTGGAGTAACAGTTGGAAATTATCTCACCCAGTTTCAATGTTCTGTCCATAGACTGCTCCAACACAAATCTTATGATCCTGGTTGTCCCAGCTTGTGACTGCCAAAAATGGCCATCGTCTCTGCTGCCATTCAGGAGAGCTTGCTTCTGACCTAATGAGGAAATTCTGAGTTCCTTGTGGTCCACAAAATGCATCTCCTTTCTTCGCCACCCCTACAAGGTGGCTTTGACCCTATAGGGTCTCCTGAGAGCGGTTACTGGCTGAATTTCACAGGGCTCGGGGGAGCCCACTATTTTCCAAGCTATTCTCACCATGGTGTCAACCAGAAGTTCCTAAAATCCAGATTTCTACCATGCACATATATGGTAGTGGCCAAAATTGTGGAAACCTTTTGGGAAAAGTGTATTTTCTAAAACTAGCTAATAACACCACTTTTATTTGAAGTAGTACCATAAAATTATATATCAATGGAAAGACAATTTAATCAAGAATGTAATGCAATAACTTTTATGAAGGATTTGCTATTAGAATAGCAGTTACAGAATCAAGAAGAAAAGTGAAACACGTAGAAAAAATGAGATATACAAAAATTATCACCATAGAAAAAAAAAGATATAGAAAAATTATCACATCAGTTAATACTTAGTTGGGTAACCTTTAGCATTAATTACAGCCTTATGTCTTCCCATGGAGTGAACCAAGTCTTTTAGTTCTGCTGCTGTTATAATGTGAAACCAAGATCGAATGATTGCTTCTATTAACTGGGTTTTATTGCTGGGTCATTTCTGATTAACAAATTTCTTTAGTCAGCTCCATAGATTTTCAATTGGGTTAAGGTCTGGGCTATTCCCAGGTCATTCCAGCAGTGGAATATGATTATCTTGAAACTCCCCCCCCAAAAAAGTGGTGTTATTAGCCATCAAACCTCAAAAATGCACTTTTCCCAAAAGGTTTCCACAATTTTGGTCACTACCGTACTAATTCATATGTTGTCTTTGGTTCTTAAGATTTTCCTTTCTTATTCAGCTTCACCGTCTTTGTCTAATCCTAATTTACTTTGTCTTTCCATTTTTCCTTCATGGGATGTTTTGTACCTTGATCCCCCTTCATTCTCTGTGTTTGATTAAGCCCCTTTGTTTTGTTCAACCTGGTCATTCCATTTCAGATTTGGTCCATATTTATTCATGACTCTTTTTCTTTGTATACCATCACACAACTCCTTAAAGTAACTCATTCCCATGCCCTTCAACTTATTTTTGTTTCTTCTGACATTCCCTGTTTTATTCTATATAATTAAGCAGAAACACATGAAAGCCACGGGTGCTTCTGTTGACAACAGAAGCACCTTTTGTTCCTTACAACAGATTACATAGAGCTCATTACCTTTCTGACAGCATTTGGAAATACTTCCTGTTTAAATTTTTTGTTATTATTGTTAAGAATTTTCCACCCCTACAATAAGAAGCACATAATAGAATTAAGAGACTTGGATATAAACATGATTTCATTCAACCTGTTTCCTTCTGAGACCCTCCAAATGTGTTGGACTATTAACTCCTATCAGCAGTGTTTCTCAACCTTGGCCACTTGAAGATGGGTGGACTTCAATTCCCAGAATTCTCCACCCTGCTTCTTGGAGTTGAAGTCCACCCATCTTCAAGCAGCCAAGGTTGAAATACACTGCCCATTAGTATAAAGATAATGGGGGTATAGTATGAAATGCCAACACTTCAAGAGATTACTAGGATGGGGGAAGATTTGTTTAATGTAACTTCTAAGCAACATTATAAGATTTATTAAATCTTATCTTTATTATTTTTATAAATAACTCAAAATGTTAAACATCCCTAATACTCCTGTCTTCTCCTATTTTCCTAATGAGATGGGTTCAGCTGAGTGACTGGTCCAAAGTCACCCAGCTGGCTTTCATGCCTAAGGTAGGACTAGAACTCATTGTCTCCCTAGTTTCCCCTCACTGTGTGAAATCTTACCAAGACAAGGGCTGATGTGATCTGGCATAATATATTCATTCATGTCTCTAGTTAGCCCACTTATTTGATGAGAGAGGTTTTTCTTTCTTGAAGGAATTCTTCATCCAACACCTAATTTATTTTTCGGATTTAAATTTCTTATACAACACTGCATACCATAACAGAGAACCAACAGGCACCCACATCATGTACATTCTGTCCTCTGGGGTTAATATCACATTTCATTTACTTGCGTTGTGGAAATTATGTAAAAATCCAATCCAGGTTGATCCAGTCATGACAAAACCACAATCACCGATTTAAACTCTTGTTATAAATCTGTGGAATATGGGTTCAAAAGGATGTTAAGTCCACGTTTTCAAGTGACTCCATTTCTTCCTTGCTCTGAATAACTTAAGCCTCTGAGAAATCATGAGGGAAAAAGATAATGACCTATGTTCTAATTCTTCTCACTGACTCAGAAGTAGTTGCTGAATAGATTGTGACCACAAAGAGAATAATAAACTTCTTAGACCATTAGTAGGTTCCATGTGGAGGTGTATCATCTCTGGTTTCCAATATACTATACCTTAGAAGGGCAGGCATATTTGTGTGTACACATGCACATGTCTACATGCATGAACCAGGTTTTGCTCTGTGGAAGTCCAGGAAGATAATGAGTCTGATTTAGCGAGTGACCAACTGTAAAATTCTACAATTCAGAACACTTAAGTGAAAATATGGGAAACACCAGCTGTCTGCAATTACTGTTAAGTTCGAATCTCACCAAGCTCAAGCCTTCCATCTTTTCTAAGGTAGGTAAAATGAGGACCTAGTTTGTGGGGGCAATAAGCTGACTTTGTATAAATATACAAAAGTATGAAGGCTATTGCTTAACGCATTGTAAGCCGCCCTCAGTCTCCGGAGAAGGGCAGCATATAAATCAAATTAAAAAAAAAACATCAATAATTACAGTTTGAAACATACGCTTCCTATGGCTCATTACATCCCTCTCAAATTATTCCTTCATAGATGTGGTTGAGCTCCTTTAGCAAGTGTTGTTAACTATGACTGGATTGTTGGAATGACTGTTGTAAGACATATTTCAATTAAGCAAGTGTTTTGCAGGCGATGTGACATAATGTCATAACTAAGTTTGAAATAACATCAGCTGCCCTATGGGCAGGTAGTGTAGAGAAAGGAGGAAGAGACATAGCCAACTCACAGGAGGTTTAGTAAGGTTCTCTCAATGTCTGGGACCATTGCAACCAATGGATCCCTGGGAAGGATTCTAGAAATACCTTCATGCTCATTTAAATAATATATTTATATTACTATTAACAAGGTTGGTCACAATCAGCCAGATATTTAGATTAGATTTGGCAATTTTATATATCTTTTGAGACCTTCACTAAGTCCTTGGACAGGCAGATCGATGTTGTTATGTGATAGTATCAAAGATACAGACTATCTTCAACTTACAACCACAATTGAGCCCATCTCTGTTGCTAAGTGAGACAGTTCAATTTTACAATCTTTCTTGTCATCACTGTTAAGGGAATCACTGCAGTTATTAAGTTAGTAACATAGTTGTTAAGTGAATCTGGCTGCCCCCATTGACGTTGTTTGTCAGGTCGCAAAAGGTTATCACATGACCCCGGGACACTACAACTGTCATAAATACATGCCAGTTGCCAAGCATCCAAGTTTTGATCACATACCATGGGAATGCTGTAATTCTTGTAAATGTGGAAAAAAGATCATGGCCCTTTTTTCAATGCCATTGTCAAACATCAAACAGACATTAAACGAATAGCCATAAGTTGAAGACTACCTGTATTGTCACAGGATGTAACCTTTTTCCAAGTAAAGCTGCCTTTTACAATTGGCGATTTTGTCAATGCTGATGGTGTTCAAACGATGCTCCAAATATTTTGGGATTTCACCTAAGGCACTTATCACTATCTTTGCTTTTTTTTTTGCCACCAATCATTTAATTTCTATTTGCAGCTATTATTATAAACTGTAATATTAACTCTAAAAGTTTCACAATCAAAGCTTAAATTATATGAATGTTTTTTTCAATGTTATTTTTTAAAAAGCCAAGGTCATTTACAGTGGTACCTCGCTAGTCAGTAATTCATTCTGGAAGATAGGACAAATACTAAAACCGACAAGTACTGAGAAAACCACGTGCTATTTTGGCCGGAAAAAACAGCGAGTCACGAGGTAGCCAATGTTAGCAAGTTCTTCCTTACACATCGACAAGGAGGAAAAAAAAAAAAGAGTATAAAACAAGGTTTCTGCTTCAAAATGAATACTGAATTCAACAGGTTTTGAAGCAGTCGAGTGCCAAGGTATGACTGTATTTAAAATTTGCCATGGTTTATATCACTTAAAAGCCCAGTTGAATAACTGGAATCAGTAAAATAAGTTCCAGGATCAGAGGTGAATCTCCTCCTACTAATCTTGAAGACATTCCACAAGTTCAAAGTTCAATCAACACAGCAAAGCAGGTAGAGTTTTTAATTTCTCTCTCGCACATTGCCTAATTATTTCTCCTGGATCATTTCTGTACATTCCCATGTGTCAAAAGCTAGGCCTTTCATATATGGGCTGCACAAATCAGGACAACAACTAGATGTCAGCATAAAGCTCCTTTTCCTTCTTTCCTACCACCACCTATTGGCTGTTTAAACTTGTGCAATCATAGAGATGGGAAACTCTAGGGTAGGGACGATACTTAAAGCAAGCATGTACAAGCTTTTTAGGACATTAGAATGATGTAGGTGTCCTGAGAATGCTGCACTCCCTGTACAACTCGTGAAAAGAGTTCATTGCTCTCGGTTACTCCCACGAAATTCACCTTCCTTCCTTTGGGAGGAGCTGCCTGTGAAAAGGACAGCCAAGAACTTATTCATATAGTACAGTATCACAGGCTCCTGTGATTCACAGCTGATTCAAACTCCAACCAATGACAGGATAAGATTGTTGGGCAGCTACTGGCCCTTTTTTCCCAAAGCCTGTAGATCAGGGCTGTCAAACTCGCGGGCCGGATGTGTCACGTGCTGGCCATGCCCATACATGGTTTAGCAAAGGGGAAAAAAGTCCCGATATGTCATGTGACGCTGCCATGACAACAAGAGTTTGACAATCCTGCTATAGGTGATTATGGAGTACTGCACCTCCTCCAGGGATCTTAGCAAGTAGCAAAATATGGTCCACTTTGTAGGGAAGCAAAATCCAACTATCCCTGGTTAGTAGTTCAAAAAGAGACCTCCTAGGGCCGTGATGGCGAACCTATGGCACGGGTGCCACAGGTGGCATGCAGAGCTATATTGGTGGGCATGCGAGCTTAGCTCCGACACTCATGCGTGTGCCAGCCAGCTGATTTTCAGGCCTTCTGGGCCCACCAGAAGTCAGGAAACACACTGTTTCCGGCCTCCTGAGGGCCTCTGGGGGGGGGAGGCCATTTTTGCCCTCCCAGGTTCCTAGAAAGGCTCTGGAGCCTGGGGAGAGCAAAAAATGGACCTACCGGGCCCACCATGCCATCACGTGCAAAAAACGGGGGGAACACGGGGGGGGGCGCATAGAATTATGGATGTGGGCACACATGCATGTGACCCCACCACGCTCCCCCCGCTTTTGGCACCCGATGGCAAAAAGGTTAGCCATCACTGTCCTAGGGAATTTGGGATAGAGCAGTGTATCTCGACCGTGGCGATTTGAAGATGGGTGGGCTTCAATTTCCAGTACTCACCCAAATAAGTAGCTTTCAAACAACACCTATACTTACACGTAAGTCCTCACACTTACAACCACTGCAGTATCCCTGCGGCGACATCATCAAAATTTGGGTACTTGGCAATTGGCATGTATTTACAATAGCCAGATTTGTTTAATGACCATGGTGATTCGCTTACAAACTCAGCAAAAAGGTTTAACTCACTTGACTGCACCATTCCAGACCCAACTGTAGTTGTAAGTCAAGGACTATCTATATAAGATGGGCAAAGTATTACAGAAGCCAAGGTAGGAAGAAATGGGCTCTTTTTAATTATTTTTTTCTTCCAGGCTAAAGGAAGTTGTGGCAAAAATAAAAATAAATGTCAATGACCATTCACTCAAAATGCTCATTTTCATACGGTGGAGTAATTTTACATACTCGGTAAGACATACTGTCAAATAAGTAGTACGGTGGCTCAAGTAATTGGAATGCTGGGCAGGAGGTTAGCAAGCCCATGTTTGAGACCCAAGAGCTGCGATGGTGTGGGGTTGAGCTCTTGTCCTTCACTCCAGGTCCTGCCAGGGAAATGAAAGGAGTCCCCAAGGAATTCCCAGGGCAACAGTGATGTCACTAGCTAATTTTTTCATCCGGGAAGTGCCTCAGTGCTTCTGACACAACTGCAAAAAATCCCTGCCAAGTATACAGATGCTGAAGCCATGTCACATGCAAAGGGAAGATGGTGCACCGGGTGAAAAAAATGCAGAAAAGACTTCAAGGGGTTCAATTTATTAAATAAAAGGGAACCAAACTGTTTTAAAACAAAACCCAGCAGCTCTCAACACTGAACTTCTGGGAACCAATTGTGGATAAAGAGGAAAGAGGGCAAAGCACAATACTCTATTTACGAGGCATTATACTCATTCCCTTATCTTCCCTTTTATTTAGCCATAAACATTTCTGAAATTGTAGGATAAAATTACCCGAGAATGACAGGATGTCTAACCTTTACTTCCTTCTCTTTTGCCTGCCCCAACTTTTTGAACGGCAAAGCCATTCCTATTTCCTCCCTTAATTATTTCCCTTTGCTAAGGTATCCCCAAGAGAGTCATCGGTTTGGTAAAAATATTTGCTTGCTTGGAATAAATGGAGGATTGGGCGCAGAGGACAATTAGTAAGCATTCTCTTCTTGTAAACATTGCCTTGCATGGTCCCTCCTCCACAGTCCTGGGGTGAAGTTTGATTTAGATGCCCTGACAATGAGAAAAGAAGAATATACAGGACCCCCTCGGTGCACACCATAGCCGTGTTCTATTGGACAGCAACCTCTGGGTGTGCTTGGTTTTGAAGAGCTTCTGTTTGGTCCTTCTGAGAATCATGCTCTGGTGCTCCGGCGGCTCCTGGCTGGGACTCAGGAGGAGAAACATGATCTGGAGAAAAGAGACTGGTGTTACACCCACTGCTGCAATTCACCTGAAGAACCTTATTCCTCCAAATACCTACCCACCCACAAGTTTGGGAGTGAAACCAACTCCTGAGGGACACCTCCTCTAGAAGTTTCTTCACAGAAGTAGACTTATGAAGATGGTCTGGTGTTTGGACCCTGAACTTAGTAAGGGTCAGGAAACAGATGGGTTTTCAGGTATTGATTACTATAATATTCAACAGCCCCAACCGTGATTGCCAGTAATGCAGGAAGCTGTAACCCAGCAATAACTGTAGCACCACAGATTCCCCATTTGAGTTGCTATCCTTTCTATGAATGTATAAATTTGGTTTATGGGAGTCTGCACTGCCACCCTGTGGGGTGATGTGCAACCAGCCTAATGACTGGGCATTAGCTAATCTCTTCATCTTAACCGACACGAACTTTCAGGATTTTTGGAAGAGTAAAAAGTAGGGCTGCACCTTTACTGAACATCTTACCAGACAAATGGGAAATAATTAAAGCATAGTAATAGTTTAAATGGCAGCAGCACATGGCAAAAATTCTTTTGAACATACAATACCAGCTAGCAAACTTTTAATTACCTCTTCTTTAGAAAAAGGAGGGAAGGGCCACTTATTGCTGCAAAAGTTAAGCTTCCAGACCTCCTTTGTGCCAGAGGACCTGCTCAGTTGAAGCTAAAACAGTTCACACCTAACTTCCCCCAGAAAAGAAGAGTAAGGATGCCTTTTCAATAATGTTTGGCAGAAAGGCTAATTGATGGCAAAGCATGATTTTTATGAACACTTCTATCAACTGATGAGAGAACCAGCTTGCTTCCAGCATATCCCAGCAGTGGATGACAACCTATATTAGAATTCTGATTCTCACATTCACTTTAAAAAATTGACATCCTAGCTTTTACTAAATCAGGATTTCTCCAGACATTTTGGTCATCCCAAACTGCAGGACAAATGATGTTATCCAGGTCAAGGTTCTAAATACCTTAGGACAGTGATGGCTAACCTTTTTGCCGTCGCGTGCCAAAAGTGGGGGGAATGTGGGGGGTCGCAGGTGCAGGTGCCCACATCCTTAATTCAATGTGCCCCGCCCTCCCGCGCATGTGCACGTGACCCTCCCACACTTCCCCCTGCTTTTGGCACACGATGGCCGGTGGGCCCTGTAGGCCCGTTTCCCCCCCTCCCCAGGCTCCAGAGGCTTTCTAGAAGCCTGGGGAGGGCAAAAACAGCCTTCCCTATCCCCCTGGAGACCTTCTGGAGGCTGGAAACAGCCAGTTTCCTGACTTCCGGTGGGACCGGAAGGCCTGAAAATCAGCTGGCCGGCGCGTGCATGTGTGCTGGAGCTGAGCTAGGGCAACACTTGCGTGCCCACCAATATGGCTCTGCGTGCCACCTGTGGCACCCGTGCCATAGGTTCACCATCACGGCCTTAGGAGATTGAGGGCAGACCCAGTTAAATTAAGCTACAATAAATAAGATCTGCAGCAAGACAGAAAATGGGATGGGATAGAATGACACTTTTCAGGATACCCTTATTCTATTTTCCCTTTGCCCTGATTTTCTACATTTTCTTTTGTCCAACAGTGAAAGTTCAATGGTTCTTTGACCCCTAGGTTTACACAGGCATCCTAACAATCTTTGAATGAAGCCTGGCTCCAGGTTTCTTTGGGGGTGCAACTTTGGGGCTAAATAAGAACATAGAACATTATTTGGATTATGTGGTCTTGAGGTATTGCCAAACAGGCTAGCAGTAAACAACAGCCCAATCAAGGAACTGGGACTACTACTACCAACATTGACAGGTGAAGCCACTAGTCTATAAAATGTGAGCAAACCCCATTCCCTATTAGCACTGAGAATGTTACCTTGTTTGGAAATGAAACATCTGCAAGAAAATAACCAAGCTCAGAAAATACAAGGACCTATTGCCTCATCAACTGTTTTATTCTATGCCTATACTGAGTTGAGTTACAAATACATAAATACAATTAACGTGAGTATTAGCAATCAAAAACTCCAAAGTTTACCTAACTCCATAAGGTAAAGATGGAGTTCTTGCACCAAAGAACTCCATTTTTACCTTACAATGAAGAAACTCAGAATTCTGGTCTTTCAATCTTTTTCCTCTCTCAAATGGGCCTAAATTGCCCTCTCTTCCCCCAAAATCATAGCTTTCCAGCTCTTACCTGCTGGGGCTGCATGAGGCGGCTGTGCCTGGAACTTCAGTTCTCCCCCAGGACCAACCTGAGAGGCTTGATCAAGTTGTTGAGATTTTCTCTGTTCCATTTGAAGCACAACCTAGAAGGGATGGGAATGTGGAAAGAATGCCATAAGACTAAACGTTTGGGCTCTGCCTACTGAAGATTCTCTGGCATACATAAAAGAAGTGCCAGAAGGTTACTTGCAACTCAGGGGTTGACCATCTCTATTCTGAATGCTGGTCCCATATTGCAGCAAACAAAGATCCAGAACTGAAGGCCCCACTTCGGAGACCTGGCATGTTACAATGAAACGCTTTCGGGGGAAATTCCCATGATTCATTTTATGAATGGAAAGCACATGATCTGTTTGAGCCACGTTTGCTTAAGCAGTGCTGAGGATGGAATACAAGGGTCTGTCTACTTAAGAGTGGGTTTAAACAACCTTTATAGTATATAGAAGTATAATAAATGCTGGCCTGCAATAATATCAAATGCCAATCATCTCATGTTTGATAACATAGATTTAATTTTCTGCTTTTAGTGAAATTCCAGAGTTAGTAAAGAAGAGGTTAGCATTTTTTTTTGGTGGTTAGTTGCTTCCTAGTTTCCATTTAAAAATACAAGTGCTGCTTTAAGATAACTTGTGAGCCAATATTTGCAAATGCTTATGTAAGCTTTAACTAGGGTTGAGTTCCAGGGACTTTCACAATTTGAAGGTTTTGATTCAGGTATTTGTTTTAATTCGAAATTCACAGCTAAGAAACCACTCCCTATAAAAAGATCCTAAGGAAATCTATAGTCATCCATGTTACTGAACTATAGCTCCCATCATTTCTTACTACTAAGCATACTATAGCCTGCGGGCTGGATGCGTCACATGCTGACAGCGTCCATCAAAGTGGATAAAATTCCTGATGTCACGTGACACTGCCGTGACGACATGACTTTGACATCCCTGCTATAGAGCAGTGTTTCTCAATCTTGCCAACTTTAAGTTGGCTAGATGGCTCAGTGGCTAAGATGCTGAGCTTGTCGATCAGAAAGGTCGGCAGTTTGAATCCCTAGTATAGGTCTCCTGTGTGAGCAATGGTTTGGACTAGATGACCTCCAAGGTCCCTTTCAACTGTATTAAGATGTGTGGACCAACTCCACACACCTTAAAGTTGCCATGATTGAGAAACACTGTTATATAGTTCAGCTATATCTAGAAACCACAGGATCCCATATTGGTATATAAATGTCAGCATTACATGGGACTTCTGTTTCCCCTTATCAAAAGGAAGCAGAGTGTTTCGACTTCTGTGCTACAATGCGTATCCTTCCAATTAAAATATTCTCTACCTGTTGATACTCCTTCTTCTGAGCATCAAGTTCCACCTGCCGCTGCTGGAGCTCTTTGTGCTCCTGGTGAAGTTGCTCTGCTCGTCGGCTTAATTCCTCCTCCTGAGCCTTAAGCTCCGACTCAAATCGCTGGAGCTCCGCCTCTGAGTAGATCTGTGTTTCTTCTACTGTCTAGATAGTAGAGGGAGAAATATGAGAGAGAGACCACTGCCTTAAGAAGTGTAAGAATACCAAATCTGTGAGCCATCTGGAGTTATACAACATGATGTACATGAGCTGCTTTTTAACTCAGCTCAGCAGAATAATCAAGCGTACTTAGAATGAATTTGCTCTTACCCCCATTCATTTTTAGATGTTTGTTCCCCTGGAAATATTCCTTCGGGGTTATCAGGCTTGATAAAACAAGTGATTTCTCTGCCATAAGATTTTAAGGAGAGCCTTCCTGGATTATCCATCTAGTCCAGCACCCCTATAGAAGCCAAATGGCCAATCAACACTGGGGAGTTTAAAATGTGTTAGGGGATGTGCAAATGACTTTGGGATGCAGGAAGAGGAGCTTCAGCCTAGACAATGGTTAGATAAAGAGATATTTCAGCCCAGTGAAGGACTGGGAGGCATCTCAGAAGGGACCCTCCTTAGTTCTCCAGAAAGGGAAGGCAAGGGAGGAGTACTCTCACACTTGCAAAACTCTATTACTATAACCTTACAATAATAGTAGTGTTAGGACTCATGGTTTGGGTTTCTTATCTAGACTACCTTGAAGTGATACTTAAAGCAGGATCCAGCCAAGACAGCATGTTTCCGTCCATCTTCTTTATTAATCAATATTCAGAGGCCTCTGACCTTTGTTGCTACAACCAGAGCTATTAAGACTAGCAGCCACCAAAAGCTGCCTCCTGAATTAGTGTGCTTGGTGCCTTTTAAATTTTTTAAGAAGTTTTTTTCTAAAACCTTAGCAGCTTTAAGAAGGCTAGGCTTCAACCCCCAGAGTTCCCCAGCCAGACTAGAGAATTTAAATCACAGAAGTGAACCAGAGATTAGCTTCTCTGACATGTTTTCAGAGGACAATCTCTGGTTGCAGAGGGAGAAAGCTTATCATAACCTATCCCAACCTAGAGTTCTTCCAGTATTCTGGAATTCAACTCACTTCTCTAAGGCTATATTAATCAGGGAATATGAGAGTTGAAGTCCAAAAGATTGGCATGTGTAATTGCTGGGAAAAAAATCTTAACTACTTGCTGCTAGCAAAATGTTTGCTCAACCCTTCAGACCAACATCTGAAATCCCACTTCAATTGATGATGTTGTTTCACACACCTCCCATCCATCAGCTTCATTGAATTCCTTCCTCTGAGTCGATTTAACAAACTCATCCAGGGTCACCAGCCGATCCTTATTAAGATCCACCTTCAGGAGAGCAAGTGGAGAAAAGAAAATGTAATCGCTTTCTTCCTTTTGTATTTTCCCTACCAAGATTTTGAGAAGTCTCAAAAAATAACTAAGAATTCATTCAATTTCCCTACTTGCTTTGGGTTATTATTCAGCTGCAGGGGACGTTCCCTTTCTCAAAGCCCAGACCAGGGGTGCTTTACTAACTACAGCCAAGGGCTGTGGCAGTATTTAGAATGTATGTTTTCTTTTTACACAAAGAATAGTAGCCAGAAGTAAACACAGAGTTATGTTACACCCAGAATTATATCCAAATCCAACATTGAAAGTATAATAGAGTCATGCTGGATTGAGCAAAGCCCTACCTATTATCCTATTATCCTATTTTCACAGTAGTTGAACATGTAGGTATGAGATAGCTAAGTATATGTCATCATGACAAGATATAATTAGCTTTCACTTACATTGTAGGCGTCAAAGAGACTCCAGTTTGGAAACCATGATTTATATTTTAGCTCACTGTACAAAACCAGACATATTGATCTATCTGTTAATAGGATGTGTGAACAGTTTTTCTGAAGCAGAATGAGAATTAAACTGGAGATTATCCCAAAGGTGCTTTTTTTTCAGGAGGCAACTGGACTTTCTTGTTTTTTCTTTGAAGACGTTTCACTCCTCATCCAAGAAGCTTCTTCGGCTCTGACAGGACAGTGGGGAATGGAAGGATTTATATTCCTTGCAGATAGCTGGTCATTTGCATCCTTTTAGAGGGTCGCTGGAAGCACTTGGGAGGTTTATCTGTGTTCTCAGGGTCACCTGAGTAGTGCTCCTAGTTCCTATCGTCTGCAATTTTTCTCTGGAAATTTTCCCTGGAAAGGTTGTTCATCCCAAATTGCAGAGGTAAAAGTCTGTAGAGATTCTAAATCGTCCAGATTTAAAAGAATGCAAATGACCATCTGTCTGCAAGGAATATAAATATAAATCCTTCCATTCCCCCACTATCCGGTCAAAGATGAAGAAGCTTCTTGGATGAGAGGTGAAACGCCTTCAAAGAAAAAAACCAGAAAGTCCAGTTGCCTCCCGAAAAAGCACCTTTGAGATAACCATGACCTGGATGACTCAGAATCTCTACAGACTAAACTGGGGATTCTTTAAGGTCTTTCTTTGATGCAGATTGGGAAACTACATTCTGCACACCTTTTGTGTCATTTTGGTTGGCACTACTAAGTTATCAATCTGGAAAATAAAAACTGGAATTGTTCCAGACATTCCCTGTTAGTTAAAAATTCACTTGTTTCCAATAACAGTCATCGTTAATGATTAGCCAGACTTTGTTTCAGGGTCAAACATACAGCAGCTGCAGTTAATACATAACAGAAGTGAAAGAATTATTCTTCCTGAGGAAAAAGTGAACTGGACTAGGCTTGGGGGGGGGGGGGGGATTAGCTCTCCTACCTTAATGTTAAAGTATAACCTATGATCCATTTGGGAAAAAAATCCCAATAAACTGGTCTTCACTAGTCCTATCAATATGCAGGATTAGTTTTCTTTCTGCACAGCTTTGAAAAACAGCCAATGCAGAAAAGATGCCTTTCTTTGCTCTTTGCAAGCTCTCAAAAATGAAACAAGAAAAGAAAGACAAGTCTCTTGTTCTCTTCCCCAGGCAAGGGAATCAGACGAGAATAGATTTCAGAAGAGGAAATATCTCTATCTACCCATCTATCTACCCACCTACCTGTCTGTCTGTCCGTCTGTCCATCCACCCACCCACCCACCCACCCACAGTCCATCTTGAAGTGGCTATGATTTAGAAATACTGTTCCAAGGAGATCTAACTCTCTACAAACTTAATTAGAGAGATAGACAGACAAGACAGACAGAGAAATAGATAGAATCGTTAAGCTTGTACAGAGTTAGGTCTCCTTGGAACAGTGTTTCTAAATCTTAGCCTTCAAGGAGGACTTCAACACCCAGAATTCCTCCCTTAGCATATTTACCTTTGATTATACATTGAATGTAATAACATCACAGCCAGCAATTGCTCTCCTATACATTCCATCAAACATCCCTTCAAACCTGGAATATGGACTAGCATAATGATTCCTGTTCTAGAAAGGGTTCACACTTCATACTATGATGTCCAAATCCTGGCCACTTTTGCTAGGACAGCTCTCGACCGAAAAGAGATTTTCTATACTTGAGCTAAACATAAACCATAGTTATAGCCACAATGATCCTAAGCCAAAAGGAAATCACATTATGGCTTATCATGTTTGAGGAAGCCCTTTGACCTGGTGTAAGATACAAAGCCCACATTATAAGACTCTGACCGATTATAAAAAAGCTGATTGCCACAGGAATCTTTCTCTATCTGAAATAGGCCAACAATGAGAAGCCTCTCATTATGATTTTGGGGGTCATTCCTAGGAAAAAAATACTAACCCAGAGATCCTCTAGTGTGCTTCAATAAACAATCTAGAACTTGTCAACTACTCTCATACAAGTAGTCCTCGACTTGCAACCTTTATGATGGACCCAAAAAAAGGGGACTTAGGACCTGGATGACCCAAATTTCCTTTGCCTGCCTTGTACACAAAGAAGGTGACATATCTTCATCCCATAGTTCATACACTTACATTCTTCATGACGTGTTCCCGCATGCGCAGCCGTTCTTCTTCCATTTCCAACATATCATCCTCCTCATTTCGGGGATCGTAAACCTTCTCCAGCTGTAAAAGAAGACTCCTTTAGCTGGTGCTCGCCTAGTATGTCGCAACTGCCTTTCCCTAAATTCCACACCCTGGGAAAAAAGTCCGGGGATTGAACTGCCACTTTTTGTATGCAAAATATACATTCTACCTCTGATCTGATAATCCAGATTACAAGACTGCTCTGATTTTTTTAAATGGAGGATCACTAAAGCACATGAGTTGTCTAAACTGCAGGATTGTCATATCAGGAAGACTAAGAACTTACCTCCTTAGTGAAAAGTGCCTCCAATTCCTGCTCATCCAGCACCCCATCACCGTTGGTGTCTGGGGGTGAAAAAAAAGGGAAGAATGGAAGTGAAGAACATCAAATGTGATCTTTTCTCACCCTCAAAACCACATGCCTGTTCGAAAGATGTTGCAAGCGGGGCTGAACTTTGTTTTGAGCTGGCCCAATATGCTAGAGCTAGAACAAAGTATGCTGCCAGCTACACTTAAGAGACAGCTAGTCCTCAACTTACAGTCACAACTGGGATCAGAACGCCTATCACTAAACAATGCGGTCATTAACTTGTATCTGATTTTACAACTTTTATTGCAGTTGTTGAGCAAATTACAGTCATTAAGCAAAACTGGCTTCCCCCATTGATTGTTTGTTGGAAGTTTCCTGGGAAGGTCACAGATGGTAATCACGTGACACCCCCCGCGCACCCCCCCCCCCCAAATCTGCAACCTTTGTAAATAAATGCCAGTTGCCAAGAACTCAAATTCTGATCACATGACCTTTGGGACATGGCCACACTCGTAAGGAGGAGGACTGGACATAAGTCACTTTCCTCAGCACCATTATAATTTCAAATGGTTGTTAAAAGAATGGCTTTAAGTCACGGACTACCTGTATAAGTCAGAATTGCTTATATTCTGATATTCTTATATTCTCAGGAGCCATGTACAGGTGGTCCTTGACGTACAACCACAATTGAGCCCAATATTTCTGTTGCTAAGTGAGACAGTTGTTGAACAGAATAGAAAAGCAGAGTTGAAAGGGACCTTGGAGGTCTTCTAGTCAAGCCCACTGCTCAGGCAGGAAACCCTATACCATTTCAGACAAATAGTTATCTAATCTCTTCTTAAAAACTTCCAGTGTTGGAGCATTCACAACTTCTGGAGGTAAGTTGTTCCACTGATTAATTATTCTAATTGTCAGGAAGTTTCTCCTTAGTTCTAGGTTGCTTCTCTCCTTGATCAGTTTCCACCCATTGCTTCTTGTCCTGCCTTCAGGTGCTTTGAAGAATAGGTTGACCCCCTCTTGAGTTTTGTCCCATTTTACATCCTTTCTTGCCACAGTTGTTAAGTGAATCACTGCAGTTTAAGTCAGTAACACAGGTGTAAAGCAAATCTGGGTTTCCCCAAAAGGTGATCACATGACCCCAGGGCACTGCAACTGTCAGGAAATACGAGCCAGTTGCCAAGCATTCAAATTTTGATCATGTGACCATGGGGATGCTGCAATGATTGTGTGAAAATTGGTCATAAGTCGCTTTTTTCAGTACCATGTTAAGTTTGAATGGTCACTAAACTAAAAGGTTGTTAGTCGAGGACTACCTGTAAAGTATATGCTTAGAGTCGAGGACTATCTGTAAAGTATATGCTTAGACTGCTAGTTCTTTCTACGTGAGATCCCTACCAGGAAAATATATTCATTAATGTGGGGAAAAAGCTTCCTATTGCATCAGAAATCCAGACTATGAATTGGCTACTCCTTTTGTAAACAATGCTCTGAAATTAGAGCTTAAGGGCATTTATGTCTCACAGAAGCCACAAAGAAGAATCGGGACATAAGAGAAGGGGTAGTTAATTTATTTCTAATCAGTTACTTTCACTTCATTTGTATTAGGCTTCCCCCATACTAGAGGCCAGAGGTTGTGTTAAGATATTTAAATTTAGCAGCTGGAGCAGCGGGTTATGGAGTGAGCCAGAACACAGTTATAGGAGCCTGAGTGGCGTAGCAGGCTAATGCCTCCTATTAAGGCAGCATTTAACATCCAGCTGCCTGCAATTACTGCGAGTTCTAATCTCACCAGGCTCAAAGTCGACTCAGCCTTCCATCCTTTCTAAGGTGGGTAAAATGTGGGGGCAATAAGCTGACTTTGTATAAATATACAAAAGTATGAAGGCTATTGCTTAACGCATTGTAAGCCACCCTGAGTCTCCGGAGAAGGGCGGCATATAAATATAAATTTAAAAAAAAATAGTTGAATGGTTGGAAAGTGCTGGCTAAATCTGCACTGTGATTGGTTGCTGTGGGCATGGAGAGGGAATTTCTCTTTTTTCCCCACCTTTTTCTTCTGTATGCCTTGCATGCTCTGATTTACCTGATGATGCTCCTGTTTACCTGACTATCTTGCTTGGGGTATATGTAGATGTAAAATATATTTATTTATTCATATTAAACTACATTTCAGTGTCTATGATTTCATTTGGATACCAGTTGTCCAATTCCCTGACAAGTTGTTTTAGAACTAGAACATACAGACTTCCCTACCATGAAGCTTGAAGAACGTCTTGGGGTTAAATTCATTGGGGTCCAAACCATCTGTCTCCTGCCAGACCTCTTTGAGCTGATCACGGCTGCCCTGCATGGAGATAATGAGGAACTCAAGCCAATGTCTATGGAGATACTTAGTTATCAGGCCATGATTGTCCCAAAGGTGCTTTTTTTTAAAGAAGCAACTGGACTTTCTGGTTTTTCTTTTCTCATCCAAGAAGCTTCTTCAGTTCTTCAGAGCTGAAGAAGATAGTCAGATGAGAAGTGAAATGTCTTCGAAGAGAAACCAACATCCAGTTGTCTCCTGGAAAAAAAAACCACCTCTGGGACATCCAGGTTATGGTTATCCAAAGTTGCTTTTCCAGAAGGCAACTGGACTTTCTTGGAAAGGAGAAGATCCAGAAGTCTTTTGGAAAAGCACCTTTGGGACAACTCAAGCCAAAATAAGCAATCCCTATCCAAACCCCCAGAAGCCCAAGAGAGATTCTCTTACCGGGACATTGACTTTGGGGTGCTCCTTGTGCTTCTTCTTGAGCTCTTCAAAATGTGCTTCTTCCTCACGACGCTTCTCCTCATCCAGAGACTTCAGATATTCCCGACGCTCATGCTCCTTCATCATCTCATACCGTTTGAATTCTTCGTGGTGAGCTGCATCATAATTTTCCAGGTCCTTGGTAGCCTGTGAGAGAAAGACAGAAAAGCAAGAACCAACATTACTGGCATGGGACAAAATCATCTTCCTTTTATAATCCCCCCCATCCCACAGGTTTCCAAATAATCCTGGATAACTGTATCACTTTCACTTGCTTCTAATCTCTGCTAGAGTCCACAGCATTGCCTGAGACCAGGCCTATCAAGGCCAGATTAGAACAGTCTCCCTTATACTAAGATTTGTATTTATTTACATATAGTTCTCTGCTTTTGAGGAGGGACTGGAATTTTGGTCTTAAATTGTGATGATTGTAAATCAAGGCAACTATGTGACTGGACCCAATTTTACAATTGTTTTTATGTCAGTCATTATGTGAATCACACGGTCACAATTCTGAATCCATCCTTCCAAATGGGCGTTTTTGCCCAAAAATAGTAAAAAAAGTCACAAAACATGATGATGTGACCATATGATATTACAACCAGTTGTAAATGTGAGCTGACTGCCGAGCACCTGGAATGTGGTTGTTTACCGAGGCAATTGGTTGCAAATCAAGGACTATCTTTATTTCTCACATTTATATGGCTGCCCATCTTATGAAATGTGACTCAGGAGTAAGAACCAAGTAGTCCCTCATTTGAGTTTTGGCATTCAGTTTATTCAATAATAAACTCACTGAGTAATCTTCAGCTAATCTGTTGCATTCACCTGTTGCCTTCTCTATAACATGGAGATATTAATATTGCTCCTATCTTCAAAATAAACATATATCAGTGGCCAAGACAGTCTTTTCCAGCCTTGTGTCTTCCAGCCTCTTTGGACCCAAACTTCCATCGACCACAGCAACCACCAAACTGGACAATATTTTATTAAAAACTCTAGATGTTGTTTGGTGAGGTAAATGAAAAAATACCAGTTTTAATCTTCCGATTAGAGCTCCTGAGATAGAAAAGGAGGAGGAGGAAGTAGCATGGATTATCTATAGAGTATTTCTGTATTTTGGAAGGGGTCTAGAGGCAGGGGTTTCCATTTTGACACTGACTTAACCAGGCACTCCAACAAACTCAATAGCTGAGCATCAGATGAAGCTGAAAAGTAAAAAAGATCAATCCTGCAACTGCTTTGAATCAAGCCCCAAGCCTTCTAATAAGTTCTCACCACTTCCCTTCTCTGTTCTGCAAAGTCTGAGCAAGGGAGAGGAAAAAAAGGAACAGAGAATACGCCCTGGGCTTGTACTACAATATACAGAGGTGAAACGGGGACAGAGTATGCAAAACAGATTCAGAGGTTTAATAATCTGAAATATTTTTTTAAAAAAAATTCCAACATACGGCTTTAATGAGCAGCTCCAAATCTCGGGCTTCAAATGTGTGCTGGTTTTGCGAGTCCAGATGTTCAAACTGCTTCAATAAAGCCAGGTGATCTACCTGGACATCTGATGGGAAGAGAAGAAAAACGGAGATGAAGATTAGTTTCAGATTTTATGTTTAAATAGAAACCAAAAAATACTGGGGCTCATATACTGCACAACACCAGAGTTTGCTTAAATGTTTATTGAATACTGAATGCTAGGTTCACACAACAGGCTACAGGAAAGCCAGATAAATTAAACTATGGCTTAGGATATTAAACTATGGCTTAGCACATTCAATTAAACTATGGCTTAGCACATTCACTTGATTTCTATCAATATATTTTTTTCTTAAAGAACAGGACATCTTTGATTACCAGATTTTGAGGATAGGTCCTTTGAAATGAAGTCCCCTCCACTCAGGGGTGAAATCTACTTACCTTCCTTACCGGTTTGGAAGCGCACACGTGTGTCACATGCCCATGCAGACCTTCTGTGCATGCGCAGAAGGTAAAAAACACATTACTTCCTGGTTAAAACCAGGAAGTAATGACACTGGGGCGGGGGGGCGGAGCTTTGCTCTGCCTTCGCTACCAGATCACTGAACCACTGTCCAAGATCGCTACCGGATCAGGCGATCCAGTCCGACCCGGGAGCATTTCACCCCTGCCTCCACTCCCCTTTAATATCCTGAGGAACAAGGGGAAGCCCACTGGCAGTAATAGAATATTAGAGAAAAGTGATTTGAAGACAAACCAGCCGTTTTTCATCATTTAGCCAAATAATTATTAGTGTTAACATGATTATTTGGCTAAATGATGAAAAGTGGTTTGTCTGTGTTCAAATCAGTTTTTTCTAATATTCTATTACTGCCAACGGGCTTCCCCTTGTGCCTCAGGATATTAAAGAGGCAGTTAAGAACTGTTAATCCAAGGATTAATTTATATTATTAATTTATCTGTGGGATCCTTAGTTTCATTACCAGACTAGATAATATCATCAGTTGATGATGTTACCTAGTTTGGTAATGAAATGTCTGCAAGAAAACCACTAAGCTCAGAGACCACTAAGGACTCTCCTCAGTTCAACCCTGAATTATAATTTCTCTCATCTATTAATTTATCTGGCAATTTATCTGGAATTTAAAAGCTACAATAACACAGTGGCTGTCACAAGATCTATCTGTTTGCACGATGATTCCATAGCAGGAATGACCAGCCACCAAACAGCTATTGACCATCTATCCAACTAATGACACTACAACAACAGAACCCAGGATTGGGGTTTAACACGTTCTCTGTCCTCAACATTTGCAGGAATCCCACCATCAACACTCTCCTATCTCAGCTCACCTTGTTCCATCGTGGCATCCATTTTGGCTTTCAGGAGCATCCGGAGCCGGGACACCTCCTGTCTTTTCAGTTCATCTAACTTAGTGCGGACACTGTGACCCACAAAGTCCAGCTCTTTGCTAAGTTTTCCACTCTGAAAGGAGCAACAAGGAAGTAGATATTTTATTTTACTTTTATCTTAGTCTTGTGTTGAGGAATTATGTATGTAGTCCCTTTTTTATCTCACAACAAACTTGAAAGGTACATCATTATAATATATATCTACAATTTCAATTTATAAGTCTGCTGCAACTCAGAGTTTCCAATGTGCTTGGAAAGCAATTTCCAAGCAATTTGGATAAACACTGAGATCTGAATCCAGTTAGGTTTTCTCATCCTAATTGGTCACTATATCCTGTTGATTCTGTTATACAGGTAGTATTCAGCTTACCAGAATTTTCATTGTTAAAGAAGGCGGATAAAGTGAGTTACTCTCACTTTAGTGAGTTGAATAAATGTTAGTTTACTGATGTATTATGTTACTGATAGTGGAGTTAAAGTTCTAGGGGGAGATATGTTTACTAGTTTAAGGATAATTATGTTTGAATAAAGATGCTAATGCTATACCCTGTATTCTGCTCTGGGAAGTGGAGGGGGGTAGGGGGAGGGAGAAGGGATTGGGAGGGGGGGAGGAAGGGGGGATTTGTTTGTTTGTAAAAATACTCTAAAACTTTTCAATAAAAAAAAGTGAGTTGCTCTGATATTTTTTTTGCAAATTTTAAGCAAATCACTTCAGTTGTTAAGTGAATCATGTGGTCATTAAGTAAATCCAGATTCCCCCATTAACTTTGTCAGAAACTGCTAGGAAGGTTGCAAATGGCTTTCACATCACCCTGGGAGATTTCAGTGGTCTAAATATATGGCAGTTACCAAATGCCTAAATTTTCATCACACAACCATGGGCATGTTGCATCTGGTTGTAGTCCAAGGACCAGTTGTAAATTACTCTTTTCAGCACCACTGTAACTTTACATGGTTACTAAATGAATGGTTGTAAGTGGAGGACTGTATGTGTGTGTGTATCACTGCCCTGTATTTTACTTAAAGACACGGGAAAGTAAGAACACATTCCTTTCTGTAAGTAAAAAGTGCTATAGTAAAGGTGGTTTGTATCCATTACTAAGTCCAAAACACAAATCCAAGTTTACCAAACTCAACTTCCCACAATGGTGGTAAAAGAGAGGATTTAGCTCTAGTTATGACACAACAGCCACCCTTGTATATCCCAATTCACCTTTTTTAAAAAAAATATTTTATTAGTTTTAAAAGTAAAACAATGGACATTGCTCAACATCTCTGGTTTCTAACATTTACATCAAAATCAAGTTAATAAGTAGTCTATTCCTTGCTCTATATACAAATTTACATATCTCCTACTTCATTATATATCAAGTATACGGTATTTTACTTCCCAACCAACTATGCATGTATTTAATAAACCAATTCACCTTGATGTCCTCGGCATTGGCTGCTTGCAGCTTTTCCCGGAAATGCCCATCGGTTTCCAACACATTGATGACTTCTTGGAGGTAGCGGTGATAATACAAGCCTGTATCCTGCAGAAAACAAAAGTCAGGCGTCAAATCCACCACATGTTGCACTTTTTCAAATAAGACTGACTGAAATTTCTCTTCTGGTTACAAATAGTGCTACTCAGGATACATTAGCACCAGCATTCACAACTGAACTTCAGAAAGGAGAGTATCATACTAATAAAATGCAAAATATATTACTAAGTACAAGAAGGCAAGGTTATGCCTGGAGAACTTTACAATCTAAAACTGAAAATAATGGAGAAGGAAGGGGAAAATAACAAGAGTAGCTAAAAGTAAAGATAGTGCATTTATATTAGTGATGTCCACTTAAACTTAGTTTGAGAATAACAGCCTTCCTCAGCTTGAGCTCATCATAAGTATGCTAGTTTGGGAATTTTGGGAACTTAAGACCCCACTTAAGGACCTCAAGTTGGGAAAGGATGAAGTAGAGGACAAGAGCAAAGTGGGGTTTTTTGCCAAAATGTGTACTGAAAAAACCCTCTGAAGAGACTTATTATTATATAACATTATCCATAATCAGGAAATCATTTGAGAGGGAAGAATAATTTTTATTGTCCAGGGATAGTTCATTATATAGTTAGGGCCAATGCTTTGATCAGGGGTTGGACTAAAAGAGCTCCAAGATCCCTTCCAAGCTTACCGTTAATGTCTTGTGGATGAACCCACATAATTGCCATTTAAACCCTAACACTAGGTATTGCATGTGTCTGAAGACTAGTTATGGAAAGCACAAATATGGAAAGGGACAGTACAATTGCTAAGATATCTTATGTGGGGCTTCAATTTGGCCTCTCTTTGTGAGCACCAGATTATTCTGAAATTTGGTCCAATATCATTTTTCACCTTACATCATCTGTAACAGTTTTAAAAGTGTATCCATTATAATCTTTATCTGTGGCTAGTTCAGACAACTAGAATAAGATGATCTCAGACCAGTTGTCACTAAGGTAGTGAGAAAACCTTGGAGACCCTCCTTCCAAATGAGTTAATACAATACAGTTCATGAACTGAACAAAACAACCCAGTTTAGCCATACTAGTTGAGCCATATATTTTTCTGTCCCAAAATGCTGCTCAGTCCCTTCCATTCTCTTTACCCTCTCACTCAACCCACATTAAATTTTTTGAGAATTAGTACTGCTAGGATATGGAGACAGGAAAGCCATTCCAGGTGGAATTATGCTGGGCTTAAAGGAGCAGTTTCCATTTCAGTATCAGAATCTTACAACCTCAAATTCCAGTCCAAGCTAGCCTCTCTAGCAGGATGTGAGTTGTCCAATTTGGGAAGGACAGTACAATTGCCATAGTAACTTATATGGAGTTTCGATAAAGGCTGCTGCAATTTGCAAGAATTGCTAAATTGGCTTGTTTGCTTAAGGAAAGATTATGTACTATAATGTATAAAAAAAATCTTTTATGAACTTTTTGCTGAAAATGGATAAAAATCAACAGATAATTTGGGGATTTAGTGATTAAAAAGAACTGATTATGGGAAGAAGAGAACCATTGTAATTTGAGAGTAGAGATGGCAATTATTAGGTTTGTAACTCCTGCAAAAAAAAAAAGGTGAAACGCTTTAGATATCTTGTTATTCTTACTTTTCCTTTATTCTTTTGTATTTTTGGTATTTTTTTTTCTTTTAGGATTTTTTTTTTCTTTTTTTTGTTTTATAAACGTATGTAAAATCCTCTTCTAATAAAATATATATGGATGTATAAAGGTCTTTGTGAAGCAGAGAACTATGGATAATCCTCAAAGTACTTACTGGTGGTTCTGGGGCAGCCTCTTGTTTCTCTTTGGACCGTTCGATAGGCACACAGATAGCCAACCCTAAGAGGGTAAAGGCCATAAACCACGGTAGATGCATCTTTCTGAGCCCCTGAAATCACAAGCCACATAAAGAAGAAAGGGTAAGCAACTTAAGAGAGGAAAACAAGCTGCTTTAACAGGGCTCCACAGTTTAGGAGAGGAAGCCAGAAACTCTAAAATAAGAATCCTTTGGAAACTTGCACAGTTCAAACAGGTTGTTGTTGTTAGTTGCGAAGTCACGTCCGACCCATCGCAACCCCATGGATTCCTCCAGGCCTTCCTGTCCTCTACCATCCTCTGGAGTCCATTTAAGCTCATGCCGACTGCTTCAGTGACTCCATCCAACCACCTCGTTCTCTGTCGTCCCATTCTTCTTTTGCTCTCAATCATTCCCAACTTTCACAGCCATACATTGCAACTGGGAAAACCATAGCCTATACACACTTTTGTTGGCAGGGTGATGTCTCTGCTTTTTAGTATGCTGTCTAGATTTGCCGTAGCTTTCCTCCCCAGGAGCAAGCTTCTTTTAATTTCTTGGCTGCAGTCCCCATCTGCGGTGATCTTGGAGCCCAGGAAAATACAATCTGTCACTACCTCCATTTCTTCCCCATCTATTTGGCAGGAATTGAGAGGGCCGGATGCCATAATCTTAGTTTTCTTAATGTTGAGTTTCAACCCAACTTTTGCACTCTCCTCCTTCACCCGCATCAAGAGGCTCTTTAGTTCCTCTTTGCTTTCTGCCATTAGAGTGGTATCATCTGCATATCTGAGGTTGTTGATATTTTTCCTGGCAATCTTAATTCCAACCTTTGATTCATCTAGCCCTGCCTTTCTCATGATGTGCGCAGGGCGACAGTATACAGTATACAAGTATCCTTGCCGGCCTCCTTTCCCAATTTTGAACTAATCAGTGGTTCTGTGTCCAGTTCTCGCTGTTGCTTCTTGACCCGCATATAGATTTCTCAAGAAACAGATAAGATAGTCTGGTACTCCCATCTCTTTAAGAACTTGCCACAATTTGTTGTGATCCACACAATCAAAGGCTTTAGCATAGTAGATGTTTTTCTGGAACTCCCTAGCTTTTTCCATGATCTAGCATATGTTGGCAATTTGATCTCTAGTTCCTCTGCCTCTTTGAAATCCTGCTTGTACTTCTGGTTGTTCTTGATCCACATACTGCTGGAGCCTAGCTTGTAGGATTTTAAGCATAACCTTACTAGCATGTGAAATGAGTGCAATGGTGCGATAGTTTGAACATTCTTTGGCATTGCCTTTCTTTGGAATTGGAATGTAAACTGACCTTTTCCAATCCTGTGGCCACTGTTGAGTTTTCCAAATTTGCTGGCAAATTGTGTGTAGCACTTTTACTGCATTGTCTTTTAAGATTTTGAATAGCTCAGCTGGAATACTGTCTCCTCCACTAGCTTTGTTGTTGCTCAGGCCCATTTGACTTCACATTCCAGGATGTCTGGCTACAGGTCAGTGATCACCCCATTGTGGTTATCAGGGATGTTAAGCTCATTCTTGTATAGTTCTTCTGTGTAGTTTTGCCACCTCTTCTTAATCTCTTCTGCCTCTGTTAGGTCCCTGCCATTTTGATCCTTTGTCATGCCCATCTTTGCATGAAACGTTCCCTTCCTATCTCCAATTTTCTTGAAGAGATCTCTGGTCCTCCCTATTCTATTGTTTTCTTCTATTTCTTTGCACTGTTCATTTAAGAAGGCATTCTTATCTCTTCCAGCTATTCTCTGGAATTCTGCATTCAAGATGGTATATCTTTCTCTTTCTCCCTTACCTTTCGCTTCCCTTCTTTCCTCAGCTATTTGTAAAGCTTCCTCAGACAACCAGTTTGCTTTCTTGCCTTTTACTTTCAGATGGTTTTAGTTGCTACCTTTTGTACAATGTTGTGAACCTCTGTCCATAGTTCTTCAGGCACTCTATCAGATCTAATTCCTTACATTTATTTGTTACCTCTACTATATATTCATCAGGGATATGATTTAGTTCATACCTGAGTGGCCTAGTGCTTTTCCCTACTTTCTTCAATTTAAGTCTAAATTTTGCAATGAGAAACTCATGATCTGAGCCACAGTCAGCTCCTGGTCTTGATTTACTGACTGTATAGAGCTCCTCCATCTTTGGCTGCAGAGCACATAATCAATCTGATTTCTGTGTTGACTGTCTGGTGATGTCCATGTGTAGAGTCATCTCTTGGATTGTTGGAAAAGAGTGTTTGCTATGACCATCATATTCTCTTGACAAAATTTTACCAGCCTGTGCCTTGCTTCATTTTGTACTCCAAGGCCAAACTTGTCTGTTATTCCAGTTATCTTTTGGCTTCCTACTTTTGCATTCCAATCTCCCATGATGATAAGGACATCATTTTTTGGTGTTAATTCTATAAGGTGCTGTAGGGCTTCATAGAACCAGTCAGTTTCATTCCCTTCAGTGCCAGTGGTTGGGCATAGACTTGGATTACTGTGATATTGAATGGTTTGCCTTGGATTCGAACTGAGATCATTCTGTCATTTTGGGGATTGTATCCCAGTATTGCTTTTCCTACTCTTTTATTGATTATGAAGTCTACTCCATTCCTTCTGAGGGATTCTTGCCTGCAGTAGTATACCTGATGGTCATCTGAATTAAATTCACCCATTGCTGTCCATTTTAGTTCGCTGATTCCTAAGATATCGATGTTCAGTCTTGTCATCTCTTGTTTGACCACATCCATCTTGCCTTGATTCATGGATCTTACATTCCAGGTTCCTATGGAGTATAAATCTTTACAGCATCGGACTTTCCTTTCACCACCAGGTGCATGCACAGCTGAGCGTCCTTTCGGCTTTGGCCCAGTCGCTTCACTCTTTTTGGTGCTCTCTGCTCTTCCCCAGTAGCATATTGGACACCTTCTGACCTGAGGGGCTCATCTTCGGGTGTCATCTCTTTTTTCCTTTTGGTACTGTCCATGGGGTTGTCATGGCAAAGATACTGGATACATGGGTTGCCATTTCCTTCTCCAGTGGATCATGTTTTGTCAGAACTCTCTGCTATGACCTGTCCGTCTTGGGTGGCCTGCACGGCACAGCTCATAGCTTCATTGAGCTACACAAACCTCTTCGCCATGATAAGGCAGTTGATCCATGAAAGGGATTACTTCATGTAATTCAAACAGGAGCAAGCAACGAATTCCTGGGTCACCATCTTCCATTTCCACGGAAAGAAACTGAAGGTAATATGACAAGTTTTTTTCAATGTAGATTAAGCCCCAAACCCAAACCCAGAAATTGTGATTGCCTCAACACTGGAAGTCTTTAAGAAGAGATTGGACAACCATTTGCCAGAAACCGTATTAGGGTTTCCTGCCTGAGCAGGGGGTTGGACTAGATGACCTCCAAGGTCCCCTCCAACTCTGTTATTCTGTTAAAACCAAATCCTACAAAATCGCAAAGCCCAGATACACACAAAGAAGCTTGACCCTTTTTCTTTCTTTCTTTTTTTTTCTTTTGCTTTTCGACATACCAAAAATCAGCTGTCAAATCAATGAATGCACCCTTCCACCCAGCCGGGGCCGTACTTACTGTGGAGAACGGCACTCTCTTTCCCTTACAGACACTGATCACGAACTGCACGAGTTGGAGACGGAAATGTGAAGCAAACGCACTCTGTACATGCACAGAGAAACCTTCGGGAACACCGATTTTTCACACTCGATTACCCAAAGCTCTTCCGTGTCGGGATTGCGCGCCACGTGACCCAGGCCGCGAACGTTCTACCAGCTACTCGACTCTAACCGCCACTCAAGCCCACCTCTAAGCCCCGCCTTAACATCTACCTAGCTGGCCACGCCTCTTTATCCTGAGTTTCGGATACGCCACTTTCTACCGTGTCACGTCCGGCGCTCCGTTTTGCATCATGACCTGTATTTCAGGCTCGTTTGCATAGAAGGCCACGCCTTCGCTTCCTTTCGCTTCTCCTTATTTGCATGGGCCTATAAGAATCCCTCCCTTCTCCCGGAAGGAACGCTCCTAACATTCTTCCTTTTTACAGTTTTCCGCGAAGAACCCTCCCCCCCACCCCCTCAAGTGATACAAGTTCACGGAATATAGTGTGTCGGTATACAATCCGTGACAGGGTTTCCTTACAAATTTGTTTTTCATTGAATTCAAGAAATCAATTGAAGCCTGGGTGAAAAAAGCAAGACCCAAACCTGCTCCTGAGCATGTTCAAGGTGCATGAAAATAGAACTATCCAATTTGGGTTACCAAAATCCAGATAATCGCTATCAGTGAAAACTAACTCTTTGCTGTCATCTAATGTGCTGTCCGGATTTTTTGCTATCCAAATGGAATAGCCCTAATTAAAAACTGCACAGGGTTGTTTTTTTTTAATTTAAGATTTAAATTTATCCAAAGGAAAAAATCTCAAAACGGATTCTTAAAAGGTGGGGAAATGAAGATTTGGATTTTCCAGAATTCTACCTTAGGTTACATAAAAAGCAAGCATCAGGAGGGGCAAGATATATGTTTTAAACCAATGTTTTTCAAACTTGGCAATTTTAAGATGTGTGGACTTCAATACCCAGAATTCTCCACAGGGCAGGTTGAAGAATTATGGGCATTGAGGTTCATAGCTGCTAATGTTGAGAAATAATTATTTAAGCCATCCGGTCCAGTTTTAAAATGGAATCTGAGAATTAAGACTTTGCAATCTGCATCTACTTCTGCAGTTCCAGGCAGGCCTACAAGTGGGTTGTTGTCCAAAAGTTATTTTGTGCAGGGAATTGTGTGGGTAGGATAGTAAAAGAATAGAAAAATACAGTACAAGTAGTATTTGACTTTTGACCACAATTGAACCCAAAATTTATGTTGCTAAGTGAGAGATTTATTAAATGAATTTTGCCCCATTTTACTTGCCTTTTGCCCCATTTTACTTACCTTTTTTGCCACAGTTGTTAAGTGAATTACTGCAGTTAAGTTAGCAACACGCTTGTTAAGTGAATCTGGCTTCCTCATTGACTTTGCTGGTCAGAAGGACACAAAAGATGACCACATGACCCTGGGACACTGCAACCATCATAAATATGAATCACTTGCAAAGCATCTCAATTTTAATCATGTGATCATTGGGATCAGTGGTAATGGTCATAAGTCTGAAAAACAGGTTGCTTTCTTCAGTGCTGTTGTAATTTTGAACGGTCACTAAGCAAATTGTAAATCGGGGACTATCTGTATACAAAAAATTATATTAGCATTCTATTTTGTTTTATATCTGCAAATAATCCATTGCAAAAGCAGACAGCAAAACAGCCAAGAAGCACAGGATGGAAGAGAGGAATGCAGGGATCAGTCACAGCTATGAGAAGGTGATCCAGCTAAGAGTGGTTTGTTTCAGGGGAGGGAGGGTCAAAAAGGAAGGAAAAAAATGAGAAGAAAATTGATGATAGACAAATGATATAATCCAAACAAAATTAGCACACATAAGAGCCATAAAAATCAGGTCACGCTATGCTAAAATTGGTTTTCTAGAATAGTGTTTTTCACCCTGACAACAACTATACTGGCCAGGATTGATGGAAAACTGCAAAGTGGTCCATCTGGAGAATTGCAGGAAGGTAACAGTTGTGGGAGACTGCCTTAGGGGAATTGTGAAAATCATTGTATAAACATTCTGGAATTCATCATTCCAGAACAGAACACCATTTTTAATCCTTTGTAACTGGCTGGCACTGTCATGGTTACCCATTGTTCAATAAGAAAACAGTAACCTGTTTGGCAGCCCTAGCCTTTAACATTAGATATACAAGTGCATAAAACAGCTTCAGTGAATTGTAGAAATAAAAATATTACTTTAATTAGCAGGGAGAAAGTTAAGTAAAGTAGCAACTTTTGAACTTGAACTGATCTATTTCCTGAGGGATTTTTTTTTAAAGCAGCAAAGGCTGCTTTGCAAAAATATATTGGCAAATACGATTTTAGGATTATAGGATAACGAAGTGCAATGGCCATGCTCCACTGGGAAGATGATATTAGCATGTCAAAAAGGCTGAAATCTCCAGATAAGGTAAGTTAATGAAAGGAAAAAAAAAGAAATACTTATTTTTCTATTTGAGTTCAAGTACATATGGGACACTATATAAAAGACTTATGTAGAAATATGACTACTGTGTTCACATAGTGTTCTAAGATATGTTTTTTTTAAATACACAATTTATTGAATAAGCCTAGTAGTTGATTGCACACATAATATCAAGTCATAAGCTCAGTTTACGAACCATAGTGGGTTTGCACATTACACTAAGACAAAGGATGAGTCATATGACGTTAAGGCACAATGTGAACTCATCTGATAACAATTTGTAAAGTTATGAGCAAGATTAAGAAAGTAGTTAGATGCACTTTCTTTTTTACGTATTCATTTCTAGAATTTGGGTTTTCCTAATTAAAGAGGTCAGCAGTCGGGCTAACAAAAAAATGTACTTAACATGGCACAGGGTGAAACTTAGAAAATCTAAATGCAGAATCTAAGTCATTAGTAGTTACGATATATTTTTTTTGAAGGGTTAAATAAATGAACTGAAACTACATTGATGAATACATCTTAGATCTGAGGGAAATTCACATATCCAGAGATGCTTCTGAATATCAGATGTTAGAGGTCAACAGCAAGAAAAAACAGGGATCTTAAATCTATCTTTCGGAGCCTCTTAGAGATACTGATTGGGACAGAATTATAAAGTTATAGTCCAATCCAACAATATAACTGTAATGTAAATAAGGGGAAGATATTTCTCTTGATGAAATATGGTTGGATAGGTAAGACTACCTGCTTACGATAACAAGATACAAAATTGTAAATGACCAGAGACTTTCATAGTAAAGTTCTTTTCAGACAAGCTTGGCTCCTTGTCATATTATAGAAACATATTGTTTTAATGGCGATGAAATGTGTTGCTTTTGCTTTCTTCTGAGATGTTTGTTCAACTTATTAGAGTATGCCACCTTGGGATTTCATGGTGGGTGTCCCATCCAAGTATTAATAAGCCTTTTTGGAAAGTTTTTTTTTTAAATTGGACAAGTATAGCACATTTGTTTTGATTAAATCAGTGTTTTTCAAACTGTTCCAAACTTGGCAACATTTTAGTTGTGTGGACTCCAGCTTCTAGGATTCCTGGCTAGGGAATAGTTGGTTAGGGAATTCTAGGAAGAAGTCCACATTTAAAATGGCCAAGGTTCAGAAACACTGGTTTAAAGTGAAACCAAAGACAATATTTCCCAAACTCTGCTCTGTAACACCGAAATTCATGGGGATTATGGGAATTTGAAGTACAACAATAAATAAAGCTGATGATGTAAAGACATTCACATCAGCATTTCCTGAACATTTAATACTGGGTATGAATGTGCATGTGACTGGTATGGAGTTAGTCATTTTGCCATCAACTCATCAAATTTGCAGATGACACCAAGCTGGCAGGAATAGCCAATACTCTAGAACAGGGGTGTCAACAGGGGTGCTTAGATCTGGCCCACTGGGCCACCCTGGAAACAGCGAAAGACCAGCCTATGGTGCCTCTGCCAGTGAAAATGGATCTCAGTGGGACCGTGTGCGGCCCTCCTGAGCTCCGTTTTTTGGCTGCAATGGCCTTGTGTAGCCTTCTGACAGTGAAAATGGAGCTTGGGAGGATCCTCCCAGGCTCCGTTTTCGCTGGTAGAGGACTGCAGGACGTCAAGCTGGCCATGCCCACCCCAGCCATGCCCACTCAGCAGCACCCCCCCACCGCCAAGGTCAAACACAACCCTGATGCGGCCCTTAATGCAATTGAGTTTGACATTCCTGCTGTAGAAGGTAGGCTCAAGATACTGAAGGATCTTGACAGACTTGAACACTGGGCCCTATCTAACAAAATGAAATTCAGTGTAGAGAAAAGTAAGGTTTTATATTTAGGCAAGAAAAACCAAATGCATAGGTACAGAATAGATGGTACTTGGCTTAACAGTAGTAACTGTGAAAGAAGGATCTTGGAGTTCTAGTGGACAATCACTGAAATATGAGCCAGCAGTGTGCTGTAGCTGCCAGAAAAGCTAACAGAGGGATATAATCAAGATCATGTGAAGTATTAATACTACTTTGGTAAGACCACACTAGGAATATTGCATCCAGTTTTGATCGCCATGATATAAAAAGATATTCAGACTCTAGAAAGAGCACAGAGAAGAGCAACACAGTTGATCTTTAGACTGGAGGTAAAACATAGGAAGAACAGTTGCAGGAATTGGGTATGTCTAGTTTAATGAAAAGAAGGACTAGGGGTGACATGATAGCAGTGTTCCGATATCTCGGGTTGCCACGAAGAAGAGGGAGCCAAGCTATTCTCCAAAGCTCCTGAAGCAATAGATGGAAGCAATAGATGGAAATTAATCAAGGAGAGAACCAACCTAGAATTAAGGAGACATTTTCTGACAGTTAAAACAATCAGTGGAACGACTTGCCTCCAGAAGTTGTGGATGCTCCAAAACTGGAGGTTTTTAAGAAGGGATTGGATGCCATTTGTCTGAAATGGTTTAGCAGCTCCCTACTTGAGCAGGGAGCTGAACTAGAAGGCCTAGAATAGAGTTCCTTCCAACTCTATTATTATTATTTTGCCATGATAGTCAGTCACATATATCAGGAGAGTCCTGAATTAGGTCAGCTACAGAGCTGAGAAAGAATGTCTGAAAACTGAATGGAAATTCTTTGTAGGAGCAGAACTAATGTCACAGAAGATGCCTCTTGTTTTTTTCAGGAATTCCTCCCTTCCATCATAGCCAGTGGGATTCCTTGACCCAGCGTGTAGTATTTTCCTAAGTCTGCAGAAACTTCTACAGGAAAAACAAAATGGGCTATTGAATTGTATCAGCTTGGCTGTGTAAAAAATCAATCTGAATCCAAGCCATTGAAATGCCAATTATGCCAATTATTCAAAGCTGCTTATATATGCATCATGATGCTTAACTGTATGATGCTTTGAGTTCACAAATGCTCATTTGCACATAATTTCTGCATCTGATTGTGTGGGCAAATTAAATACCCCTCCTTTTTTGTGCCTCAATACTCTTATGCACCTTCATAGAGAAAGGCAATTTGTTCACACGTAGGTGAATGAACACAGAGTACGGCTGCAGTTGTTTCCCCCCACTATTTGCATAAGATCTTATGCGCAGCCAGGGACATTGGGGGACCTAATTATCTAAATACAAATATACCCACCTGGATTTCTGAAGCTAATCATTCACATACCCACTTTCTCTCTTACTTTTAAGTACCATATATTCAAACAGGGTGTAGAGAAACATGTGCCTACCGGCAGAGCCTACAGTAGGCCTTTATATATACAAACTTCAAAGTCTCCATCAAGAAGACTCTATGCCAGCCACAAGACCTGGAGACTTAAGACGGACAAAGCTGATTAAGCAGGAGAGAATGCGATGCCGGTTTTGGTGGGAGAGGAGGAGGGACCATCCACTGCCCTCCCACTGAGCCAGCTGCAATTTGAAGGCAACGTCAGAACTGAGCGAGAGAAAGAAGGGAAGGGAGAGAAAGAGAAAGAGAAAAAAATGGGAGGGAGGGCAGGATCTAACTTGGATATTTGAGATTTGGGAACTGGGATTACTGGATACTGTAGAAAGAGGGTAAGTAAAAAAGGGAACCTGGCTTTTTTTGGGATTGAATATCATTCTGTTTTGTCGCTCAGTTAGCTTTGTTTGCCTTCCATAGCAAACTGTGGGATACAAATATTTGAAACATGTTTTTAGTGTGCGTCAAAAGTGGCTGAGCACAGAAGCAATAATGGATTCTGGAGCTTTGTGACACAGGCACAAAAAAAAAGAGAAGAAAGCAAGGACTTTTTGCTTCAGAGAGGAGTGGAGTTCAGTGATTTAGAACAGAGGCACTTTCTGAGTTAGAGTTCTAATTGCTGGGCCATACTTAAAGGTGCAGGAAAACTATTTTGCAAGATATTCTTAAATATCTGTTTCTTTTTCCCCACTTTCAGTTGCAGTTGGAGCCTATTTTAGTGCAGTCCTCTCCAAGACACAAGATGTAAGTTACAGAGAGCATTATCTCTATATATGTGTGTGAGTGTGTGCCTCTGAGGTTTTATTCATGTTAATCTCTAATGCCCTGTCCATCTTGGGATAACTATAGATGCCTGAAATGGGACAGCCCTGCTATTACCAAACCTTCATGCTTTTAATCCACACTCTTAGTTTCCTGAGGTCATGTTTTTTTAAAAAACTTCTAACGGCAAAACTGGTTGCACTGTTGCGAAGTCTGCCATCTAAGACAGAAATGGGCAGATTTCAGGCATGTAGAATCTGCTGAACTTTTTACTCAAATCCTGAGATCTACAAGTGGAATCAGAAATGAAACCAAAGCAAAGGGACTCACAGCACAGAAAGAATAGGGCATTTTGGAGCACAGCAGAATTCCAGTCTAGTTTTTATCAATCCAATCTTTATAGTTATTAAAGGTATTTTTTATCTGTTATTGTTTATTGTTTATTGTTATTTTTAGACTCCGGGGATTAAAAACTTTTGTAAACTTCTGGAAATTTATACACAAACACACACACACATACATACACACATACATACATACACTATACACACACACACACACACACACACACACACACTCTATATACAATATATATATATATATACACACACACACACACACATATATACATACATACATACACACACACATAATATATATACACGGTGGATATGGATATGGATATGGATATGGAGATAGATATAGATATAGATATAGATATAGATATAGATATAGATATAGATATAGATATAGATAATTTCCAGAAGATTACAAAAGTTTTTAATCCCCAGTGACTAAATATATATATACATACAGTATCCATCCATCCGTCCATCCAGTAGCTAGACTGTACTGCAAATTAAGGGATTATAGGGTAATAAAAAGGAAGTTTTAAAAATATATATGAATGAACTAGGCTGTTGATTCTTCAAGCTTCAATATGAATTATACTGCCTTTGTATTGATTCTCCAAGACTGGAGATAATTTATTGAATATGATCAACAAATACAATCTTAGGTTTCTCCAAGTCGGTCTAGGTAGCACCATTGTCTGCAATGTTGTTGAGCTCTTGATACAATTCTCCTATGAGGCAAAATATTCCTCCTCAATTCTTGATCTAGTGAAAAGTGTGTCATCATGTAATCAGCTGTCCTTGTGGTGAATCCCTATTATGTCTCTACTGCCTGTGCCTCAGTCACCTGACATCCTTCCATGGTAATGGGTGACAAAGTTTAACAGGTTTAGTCCTCTAAAACAGTGTTTCCCAACCTGGACAACTTTAAGATGTGTGGACTTCTCAAGTATGGCTGGCTGGGGAATTCTGGGAGTTGAAATTCACACATCTTAAAGTTGCCGAGGTTAGAAGGATGCCCTTGGTTGGTGCCAGAATAACAGGGAAACCAAAAATAAATTGAGGCACTGGTGGAGAGAAGAGGAAGGAAATGTCAAGGGTCGCAATGACAAAGTGTTGCCAGAGCATGTTTGTGCGACAGCTGGATGCCTGTGGGGAAAAGCCCATATGCAGTATTAACGATACTAAGCTTGATAAACTAAGCCTGACACAGCATAAGGCAGCTTTGTAAATCTTTCTAACATCTACAGTCTGAGATCTACCGTGATTATTGCTGAGGGTAAAAACTAGGTCTTTGGGCTTAACTGGCTAAGGTAGGAAAAGCACTGGAGCAGAAAATAATTGCTTCTTCCTCTACTTTCCTACACCAACTCACTATTTACCCACAAGAAAAAAAGTCACAATTTTGTGTTTTTATCCATCCTGAATTCTTTATTCATCTTGAGAAGGTCTCTTTCAGTATCAGCCTTAGGTTCCAGCTTTCTGCAATTGTTCATCCTGAATTGGGTAGAAATAGCCTGAAATCTTAAACCACTAAAAAGGGTCGATTGAGTTCCCCGATTGTTTGTTTTTTAAAGAAAATGATGACTACTATATTGGCAATCCCACTGTCTCTCCGAAGTGTTTGAAATACATTCTTCCAAGCCAACCCATATGAGAGGTGGGACTGACTTTAGGATTTGCAGTTGGGTTTATTTTTCTTCTTTATGGATTTTTGCTATGTATTTCAAACCTATGTAATTGATAATGTTTGATAGTTAGAAGAAATAGTAATAATAATTAATGATAGAATACAAATTAGAATTGTTTCTATCTCTGGGAGCCACTATTTAAGAGTTCCTACAAATTTTTTGTATTGAATTACAATTTAAAAAAAGGATTTAGAGCTATTTTGGAGAACCCTTCCCTTGTAATTTATAATAAGAAATGTGGAGGAGAAATGGAAATTGAAATTCATTTTTTATAGATTACAAATCCCATCAAAGTAAGTACATAGTAAAAACGTGAGGCAGGAAAGTGTCAGAGCCTCTTATAATGTTCTAGATTGGGATGATAATAAATCTTCCCCTATTTTACAATTTATGTTAACTCTCTAAAGGGCTGCTCAACCTTGGCAACTTTAACTTATGGAGTTCACCTCCTAGAATTTCCCAGCCAGGGTGACTGGGAAATTCTGGTAGTTGAAGTTTATAAGTCATAAAGTTGCCAAGATTAGACATATCCTTGGTTTAAATAAAACAGAAGAAAGAAAGAAGAGCAAATTAATTGCTCAAAATAAATGAGTGCTGGGCAAAAACAGCCAACTGTGTAAAAGTTTTGGATTCCAGCTCCCACAATCCCTTAATAATTATCAAATTTGCTGGGGTTGGTGGGAACTGAAGTCTTCAGTGACATTATTTATACAGTATTGGTATCCATCTGTAGATCTTAGCCACATTCTGGGACAGCTGCTAAATTAATGACAAAGCATTTGACTGAAATTTTCTCCCCTGAGTTTTTTCCCCTAAATGATTAGATTAAATGTTTCATTCTCTCTGCTTCACAATACTCTTCAAAATCTCTTATGACAGCCATTCTGGGCCAAAAATATTCTCCAGGCATCACTTATGCTAAGATCCTGGTTCATTTAGTTATATATTCATAGAGTTTATGAAGTCACCTTAAGTAAAGGAACAGATATTATATACAAGAACATCTGTTTGAATCCTACCACAGTTGAAATCCTTCTGTAAAGATTTGTTCTGGCAACACCTTAGCTTCAAAATTAAACTGAGCATGAGTTACATTGCCTTTGTTAGGAGTTGCTAGGATAGATTTTAATGGACTGTAAAAACTTGATTAATGTTTGAACTTCTGCTTTGAGCATCATCAACCAAGAAATCAAATATGAATAAAGGGAATATCTGATTTATCACTACTTCCAGGAATGTGCATGCTGGAAATTAAAAGGGTAAATATGTCAATTTTCAAGACTTTTTCACTTCACTGGATTTCTATTGGATTGTGTCGATTTTCTTTTGGGGCACCTAGGTAACTTCAATTAACTCCCTTAGTTCCAAAAATTATAAAGAAGCAGCAGATCAAAGGAGAAACATGCATGAATATATATGTATAAGGGGAATTCAAAATATATCTGGAGACATGTTAGAAACAATGTGAAACAAATAAGAACAGAACAGCAATTCCTCAGTGTCTGTTCAGTGTTTGGATTGGGCTCCTGTGCCTTTGAGTTCATCTTGACTCCTGGCATCTGCCTGGATGAGTCCCTGTAGTTAAAGGAATTTCCCACATATTATCAAGCTTTGGGCAACTACTTCTACAGAAAGCAAGATCTTTCCAGGGTGTCTTTTCACATTATGCAATAAAAAGTTACCAAGTTTTCAGTGGTGGAAATACTTTCACTTTTATAGTGTACTCTCTCTCTCTCTCTCTCTCTCTCTCTCTCTCTCTCTCTCTCTCTCTCATATAAAATACAAAGAAAAATAGAGTAGGAGAAGGGGAAAGAGAGGGGAAAAGAAAGTGTGAGGTATAAGGGAAAAAAGAAAAAAAAGGGCATTGACTTCTGACCCATTTTAGCACAGTACAAGATAAAAACATTCCAGCTTCAGTGTTTTGTTTTTAGGTATTATTCAGTATATAACTAGTTATTTCTATAATGACAAATCTATCTAATTGACAAAACCAAAGTCAAAGTTTCATTTCTTTTTATCACAAGCACAAAATTCAGAAGTGATATCCAAGTGAAAAATGTACTTAAATATATTCTCCTCTTTGAATAAAATGGTCAATTTAACCATTCCTGTTTTATCTTCCTTGCTATGGAAATAATATGTATTTCTGTTTGCACCAAGTCCTAATTGGATGGGAGGGAGGAGGAAAATAGATAGCTGAGGGTTTGTAGCCAAAACAAAAAAATTTCCCTGTGGGAACCAAGAACATTTCAACAGGTGGCTGGAAGGAGGCAGAGGAGTAGAGTAACCAAGCAACCAGCCAGCACCTCTATTGGACAATGTGATGGATGACTTGTGGGAAAGGGGGAACTTCCATTTTTCACTGAGTGAAAACTGCAGGAACTTTCAGACTCGGTTTTCACCAATTGTGCCACCATGATGTATCCAATAAATTGTTCTTTGAGGAATCTACCTGCCTCGGAGTTCTACTTTCTATGGGTGCATTACTTGGAATGCTGACATTAATAATCTTTGTGAACTATCATCATTTTTATAAGCAAAGTTCACTATATTCTTTCAAATTCTTTGACCTTACAAAGAAAAATACCCTTTTCCCCCCACCCTTTTTAAAATGCTAAACTTTTCTTTAAACACATTCTCTCTCTTGACTTATTAAGAAAGGCATACAAACTTTTACTGATGGCCTTTGTAGGATGTACAGGTAATCCTTGATTTACAACCACAACTGGGCCCAAATTTCTGTTGCTAAGCAAGACAGTTAAGTGAGTTTTGCCCCATTTTGTGACATTTCTTGCCACAGTTGTTAAGCGAATCACCGCAGTTATTGTTATAATACTGTTGTTAAGAGAATCAGACTTTCCCATTGACTTTGCTTTTCGGAAGATAACATGTCCTGGGACACTACAACATGTCAGTTGCCAAGCGTCTGAATTTTGATCAAGTGACTATGAGGATGCTGCAATGGTCATGTTAAAAAAAAAAGTCATAAGTCACTTTTTTTCAATGTCATTGTAACTTTGAATGGTCATTAAATGTATGGTTGTAAGTCGAGGGCTACCTGTACTTTTAAATGATAAACAAAGGGAAAAAAGTAAAGGTCACAACCTTAGCAGCTAAGCTTAGTCTTTTTACATGCATGAAATGTAAGGCTCTGAACATAACATTACACATTACATTGCTGTCATCTAGTGGTCTGTAGGATTTCTGCATCCCAAATGTAATACTGTAGACCTATGCTTACATTAGTATAGCTTAGAGCTTTATAGATGTGGCCTGCTTGAAAAAGGAGCACTGAATATTTGTGATAAAAACAGAAGAATCTAGTCATTTATTTTACTGTATGGAGCTGATTTAGCATTCAAAAAGCCTTTTTAATAGTCATGATTTGATTTTTCTGTACTGATTTTTCCCCCCCCAGCATCATGGAATCCTCAACTACATCTTCACCTGGAAGGTAAGGAAGATAACAACAAAGACATGGTGGCAATGGATGTTTAAATTTGTTGATGGTAGCAGTGTCTAGCCCTATGTATTAAGGTGGTCCTTTTTAACAACCACTTGTTCAGTGACTGTTTGAACTTAACAACAGCATTGAACAAGTGGTACAACTTAAAGTTTCTTAAAGTTACAGCACTCCCAGGATTACATGGTGCCTACTATCTGCCTAGCCAGATAGTAGGTAACTGGCCCTGATTTCTGATTTTCACAGCATTCTGTGATCGTATAATTGCAATTTGTGATATTCCCTGCTGGTTTCCCACAAGCAAAGCCAATGGGGAAGATGGCAGGAAATCAGAAGTCACCATCATGTGAGATGGTTGCTTAATGGTTTATGATGATTCACTTAATGGTAACTGGTAACTTCTAGAACTGCCTTTGATAAGCAGCATGCTCATATGACATTACATTTTACAACTGCATCATGTAGTAATGGAAATACTAGTCTCAATTACCATTGTTAAGCAAGGACTATCTGTACTTAATATTTTGGGAAGGAATGCCTAGGTGAGTCATGTCATACCTATGAGAAAGGCTGAGATTTGGAAAGTTCTTTGTGAAGGATTGAGTCTTTATTTTTAAAGATAGTCCTATTTCAGCATCAGTTTTCTTTCTTTTTTTCCTGTCCATGTTGTGACCAACTTAAAATGCAAAGGACAAACTTCCTATTTGCTTTTTCTCAAAAGGCTATCCATACTTCGAATGGCTGGCCCTTGTATCAGATATGAATCTACTACCCACTCAGAACAGGTTTCAAATAGTAACAATGTGCCACTTAAAAAAAAAGAATTGGAAATAATACTGAAAAGCTAATGGGATTGCCAGTATGTAGATTGGCATGGGAAGTGATTAAAAAAAATCCATTCTGATCTGGAGTCTGGAATTTGCATCCATGTGGGAACAATGGTAGGCCAATGGATGGATGCTCAAAATGAAAACTGCACTTTTTTTCCTAGTACATCAGTAAGTAGCTACATATAAACACTACAAGAGGTACGATGGGTCTCATATACTGTATATATTACATTTCTATCTCTCCTTTCTAAGCAATGTTTCTCAACCTTGGCAAATTTAAGATATGTGGACTTCAACTCCCAGAATTCCCCAGCTGGCAAGCTGGTTGGGGGAATTCTGGGAGTTGAAGTCTATACATAGTAGTCCATAGTCTGTAGTATGAAGGCTATTGCTTAACGCATTGTAAGCCACCCTGAGTCTCTGGAAAAGGGCTGCATATTTATTTATTTAATTAATTAATTAATTTATTAGATTTATATACCGCCCTACTCCCGAAGGACTCAGGGCGGTGAACAGTTAAACGATAAATACATGTGATACAGATGTTCAAAAACCGATTAAATATACAAATAAATGGTTTAGTTCGGAAATAGAATTAAATTAAACATCTCAAATTTATAGGGCAGATTCAAAATTTAAAAATTTAAATGTAGTTTTAAACGAGGTTAGGTCAGGCCGGCCTGCTTGAATAGAAATGTTTTGAGGGCACGGCAGAAAGCACGAAGATCCGGGATTGTCCGTATCTCCGAGGGCAGCTCGTTCCAGATGGTGGGTGCTCTCACAGAGAAGGCTCTCCCTCTGTGGGCTGCCAGTCGACACTGTTTGACCGACGGCACCCTGAAAATTCCCTCTCTATGGGAGTGTACTGGTCGGTAGGAGGCTATTGGTGGCAGAAGGCGGTCTCATAGATACCCCGGTCCTAAGCCATGGAGCGTTTTAAAGATGGTAACCGAAACCTTGAAGCGCACCCGGAAGACCACAGGGAGCCAGTGCAGCTCGCGCAGGAGGGAAGCCACATGGGAGTGCCATGTTGCTCCCATAACGACCCGCGTGGCCGCATTCTGGACCAACTGGAGCCTCCATGTGCTCTTCAAGGGGAGCCCCATGTAGAGAGCGTTGCAGTAGTCCATGCGGGAAGTGACGAGGGCATGAGTGACTGTATTTAACGAGTCCTGATCCAGAAAGGGACGCAACTGGCGTATCAGGCGAACCTGATTAAAAAGCTCTCCTGGCCACAGCCATCAGGTGTTCTTCTAAAGACGGCTGTGAGTCCAGGAGGATACCTAAGTTGCGAGCCCTCTCTGTGAGGGCCAATGACTCGCCCCCAATAGTCAGTGATGGTACCAACTGACTATAATGGGATGATGGAAGCCACAGCCACTCAGTCTTGGATGGGTTTAGTCTGAGTCTGTTCCTCCCCATCCAGATCCGTACAGACTCCAAGGGACATCACTTCAAGGGCATCATTGGGGTGGTTCAGGGTGGAGATGTACAGCTGGGTGTCATCAGCGTACTGGTGGTACTTCACCCCGAAACCATGGATGATCTCACTCAGTGGTTTCACATAAATGTTGAACAGGAGGAGAGAGAGAACCGACCCTTGTGGCACCCCACTTACAAGGGGCCTCGGGGTCAATCTCTGCCCCCCTGTCAACACAGTCTGCGACTGGTCAGAGAGAAAGGAGGAGAACCATTGCAATATGGTGCCCCCCACTCCCAACTCTTCCAACCGGTGCAGCATGATACCATGGTCAATGGTATCAAAAGCCGCTGAGAGGTCTAATAGGACCAGGACGGAGGAACAACCTCTGTCCCGAGCCCTCCAGAGATCATCAACCAATGCGACCAATGCCGTTTCCGTGCTGTACCTAGGCCTGAAGCCTGACTGGAACGGATCCAGATAAGCCGATTCATCCAGGTACTGAGGGAGCTGTTGTGCCACCACACGCTCAACAACCTTTGCAACAAAGCGAAGGTTGTAGACACTAGTTAGCTAATACTGCCGGGTCCAGGGAAGGCTTCTTGAGGAGAGGTCTCACCACCGCCTCTTTCAAGGCAGCTGGAAAAACACCCTCACTCAGAGAAGCATTTATGATTCCCTGGAGCCAGCCTCGTGTAACCTCCCGAGAGGCCAGCACCAACCAGGAGGGACATGGGTCCAATAAACATGTGGTAGCATTCAGTCTCCCCAGTATCCTGTCCACATTTTCGAGAGTTACAGAATCAAACTCTTCCCAGATAATATTCTCAAGGCCTGCCTCCATCCTTTCCCTTGAATCTACTATGTCAGAGTCCAAGTGTTCCCGAATCTAAATCTAATATAAATCGAACCAATCAATCAATCAATCAATCAATCTTGAAATGCCAAGATTGAAAAATACTGCTCTAAGGATTAAAAGACTGAGTGATTCCACCTTCCTGAATTTCATCCTCAGAACAACTTTGTGAGGCAAGCTGGCCCTCAAATCATCTAGAGAGCTACATGGCTGGACAGGTTTTTCCCAGAGACCAAGAAATGGAATTTGAATAGGCCTCCTTCACCATCTCAGGGCCACAACTAAACAGTCTCTGCTCTTCCCAGGAATGGTGGAAACTTCTTTGGAAGATGGAAGGGAAGTTCATGCAGGAAAAGATAATAACAGAATGCCAGCTAGTTTTGCTTTGGTGGGATGTAATTTTAACTTTCATCATTTATATGAGTATCCGTGGTATCATCCATGGTTTTGGAGTAAAGTTCCATCAGTACGCTGATGATATTCAGCTGTACATCTCTACCCCGAATCACCCCAATGATGCCCTCACCATGATGTCCCAGTGCCTGGAGGCCGTGCAGATCTGGATGGGGAGAAACAGGCTCAGTTTCAACCCCTCCAAGACAGAGTGGCTGTGGTTTCCGGTATCCCATTATAGCCGGCTGGTTCCATCGCTGACTATTGGGGGTGAGATTTTGGCCCCCACAGAGAGGGCTCGCAACTTGGGTGTCCTCCTGGATGCGCGGCTATCTCTAGAAGAACAGGTGACGGCTGTGGCCAGGGGGGCTTTTTATCAGGTTCGCCTGATGCACCAGTTGCGTCCCTTTCTGGATCAGGACTCCTTGTGCACGGTCACTTATGCCCTCGTCACTTCCCGTCTGGACTACTGTAACGCTCTCTACATGGGGCTCCCCTTGAAGAGCACCCGGAGGCTCCAACTGGTCCAGAATGCAGCCATGCGGGTGATTATGGGAGCGACACGGCGCTCCCATGTAACACCTCTCCTGCGCAAGCTGCACTGGCTCCCGGTGGTCTTCCGGGTGCGATTCAAGGTGTTGGTTACCATCTTTACCATCTTTACTCAGGTCCTAAGCTCCATGGCTTAGGACCTGAGTACTTACGAGATCGCCTTCTGCTACCGATAGCCTCCCACCGGCCAGTACGCTCCCACAGAGGGACTCCTCAGGGTGCCGTCGGTCAAACAATGTCAACTGGCGACCCCCAGGGGGAGAGCCTTCTCTGTGGGGGCATCCGCCCTCTGGAATGAATTGCCCCCATCATTGAGATACGGATGATCCCTGACCTACGCACCTTTCGCCGTGCCCTCAAGACGTTACTGTTTCAGCAAGCTGGGCTGGCTTAAATATTAATTTTGATGGATTGTTTTTATTCCATTTTTTAATGATTCGGGGCCAATTATTTAATATGTTTTAAATTGTTTTTAAATTTTATATGTGTGTTGTTTTATTCTTGGGCTGTACACCACCCTGAGTCCTTCGGGAGAAGGGCGGTATAAAAATTAGATTAAATAAATAAATAAATACTAAAATCATATGCCACTGTTTTGATAGGATATCTCTGCATTTAGGTGCTTCATAGCATAAGGTGTTTTTATCTGAGGAACTGCCTCCTTTTGTTGCTTCTGTCCTTCTGTTGAGATCAAGCAGAGTGAGTCCACTCCTTGATTTGACAGTTTCTTCTGGTGTCTTCTCTGTCACGGTTGCCTGCCTGTAGAATGATTCCTCTGAGAAATCAACATGGCTCCCACTTAGATGACAGTTGAGAAGCAAATCTGTTTATTCTCCCAGGCTTTGGATCAAGGAAATGGTTAAGTCCCTGTTCAGTTAGATTTTTTAAAAATTTATACGTTTGCCTTTTTTACTTTTTAATTATAAACTGACCACAGTTTTTGGGGCTCAGGAAGCCTATAGACTGAATAAATAAACAAAAAAAAAAACAGTCTCCAGATAAAATAATTGTACTTTGCCCTCAACTTCAGTTATGGTAATATTGTGACATTAGAAGTTCACATTAACCTATTGTACTTTTAATCTAAACATAATATCACAGACTGGTCTAGCTTCTAGTTCAGTGAAACTTTAAGATGGGACATTAATTATTTTTGTTCTTTCTAGAATAGTTGCCTTCTGCTTCAGAGGCTTCACAGTACTTTGTATGTATTTTGATTTTATACTAGTTTGACTGTCAAAAGGATTTTGAGGCCTGAATCTCCCAAATGGGCAGCAGGGTGCTTGCTGGTCTGCCTGAAAAAAGCCTAGAAACTAGTGGATTGTGATTTCACTGAACTAGGGCTGCATAAAAATCTTGGTTTACGTAGGAAGAACCTGGCTAAAGAGACATACATACATACATACATACATACATACATACACGCACGCGCGCACACGCACACACACATGGGCTTATTATCAGGGGATGTCTTATTTTGGGGGAAACAGGATATATATATATATGCAGTGGTGGGATTCAGCCAGTTCGCACCACTTCAGGAGAACCAATAGTTAACTTTCTGAGCAGTTTTGCAAACTGGTTGTTGGAAGAAATCATTAGGGCAGAGAACCGGTTGTTAAATGACTTGAATCCCACCACTGTATATATATGTGTGTCTGTCTGTTTGTCTGTCTGTCTGTCTGTCTGTGTATCGTGGCCACGAGGAGAGGCGGGGGAGATGGAGTTACGCCACGCGCCCCACACTGGCTTACCTCAGGGCCCCCGCAGCCAGTCCATCCATGCCCCGACACCTACCTTGCAATGGTGGCATTGTCAGCCATGTGCTGCAGGAGCCCACGTGGCCAGCAGTCCACTTCTTCTGCTTGCTTGTGGCTGCAATAGAGCAGGAGGCCAAGCGGTATGTTGATGCCATGGCTGCAAGGCAGGTGTTGGGGTGTGGATGGTCTGGCTGTGGGGGCCTTAAGGTAAGCTGGTGCAGGCCATATGGGGCAGCTCCACACCCTCAGCTCGCCTTGTGGCTGCGGCACCAACACATTGCTCGGTCTCCTGCTCTGTTGCGGCCGCGAGTAAGCAGAAGTGGGCCGGTAGCCACATGGGGTCCTGCGGGATAGGGTAACCGGAGCAGATGTTGGAGCATGGGTGGCCTGACTGTGGGGGCCCTGAGGTAAGGCGGTGCAGGGTGTATGGGCAGCTTTACTTCCCCACCTCATGGTAGCGGCACTAACATGCCACATGGCCTTCTACCCCACCGTGAGCAAGCAGAAGAAGTGGGCCTTCCATAAATGGAAAAAAAATCCCTCCTGAAAATAAGCCCTAGTCCTGATTTTGGGGCCCAAAAGAAAATAAGACCCAGTCTTATTTTCAGGGGGAAATGGCTTAACTAATAAGTTTTTGGTGGGGTGAACACTGGGGGCGAGGGATGTCTAGATACAAAAATTATTTTCCCAACCTACACCTGGATGGCCTTTGAAGCTTTTGTGAGGTCACAAAGTCCCTGCAATGCCATGGCATTCAGAATCTTTGGGAAGCAGGTAATCCTGGGGGCCCACCTGTCAGCAGATGGGGCTGCCCTGGAGCTGGCAGAGTGATGCCACATCTTAAAATGTACCATAATCTGTATCGCCGCCTCCGTGCTTTCCCTAGTTCACCTTTTAACACTGGCACCTCTTTTCCTTCTAGCAATGGCAGTGGTGAGGCAGCATTGATCCGGAAGCAGAAACTGGAATTCCAGGTATTTTGGTAGGAAAAGACTTTTCTGAGACAAATTCTGTGGTGGTATTGAGCTGAGAAGAAATGCCTTTTGGTGTGGAGAAACATCTGACACAATGAGAGATTAGAGAGGCAAGCTAAAAGCAGTATGGAACAATGGTCACATAAGGTATGTTATGTTGTCCAAAGGAAAACTGCTGGTAAGATACAGAACTCTTAACTCTAAACTCTGTTTGTCATTCCATCGTGTTGCTTGGAGTGGTGTTTAAAAAACACCAGTCAGCTCTTCTCTTTGTTTGTTATCTGATGTTTGGACTCCCACCTTGTCAAAGTGCTCCTACTCAAAGATACTGGGTTCTTTTGAGAGGAAAAGTGATACATAAATAACATGATTAATATGAACAACAACACCATAATAAAAATAATACCACCTTACCACATCAGTAAGGAATATTAGTTCAGATTTAGGGAGTGAGAGAGACTCATGGGGCATCTTCTCCACCAGGTAGACTGAAATACATCCCTGTAAAATATAGCTGAGTTCAGCTTTTATTTTATTTTAAAATTAAACCTACATCATACTTATTTGTGGCAATACCAAAAGAAGAATAAGAGGAGAGGAAGAAAGAAAAAGAAAGAAGAAAGAAGAAGAGAATGCAAGCCATAGTATATTTGCTCCCTGGATAAAAACAGTTCTGTGTCTAATCAGAAATCAATCCTACAAAATTGAAAGTAGGTTGCATTTATTTATATAATTTATATGCTACCTCACTATCCAAAACAAATGTGGATAGTGCTAAGTATGGGTGTACAGTACACCTCTGCAACTAAGATATAATTCGGTTAACACATTTTAAATATCTTAATGTGATACCTGTATTTTATATTTTGCATGACATTCTTTTCTTTTTTACAGTAAAATTTCTTTTTGTTGACAAATGGCAATTTCCTATGGGATAGATAGGCTGCTCAGGAAAGGAGTCATTTTGGTTTAGTGGTTAAGGTACCAGACTAGAAACCAGAAGAGTGTGAGTTCTAGCCCTGCCTTTGGCATGAAAGGCCATGATGTCACTCTCTCTCAGCTCATGATGTCAGGCTTGGGCAACAAGTGGGTAAGTCAATCCCTGTCACAGGCAATGGACCAAACTCACTTGATTAAAAAAATCAGACTCTGCACTTCCAGAATAATATTAGTGAAATAAAAATAAATAGAATTCTGATTTGTCACTGAATGTCAAAATAGATATTTTAAAATGAATTATGTGTGCATCTTTGTAGGCAAGTAGATGGTAACTTTTCCTTACTTACAATCTCTCTGAATTCCTTTTCAGCGCCGTATCATTGAAAAGAAGCAACGCCGAAAACGCCAGGAGCCACTTATGGTTCAGGCCAATACAGACACCAAAGTGAAGGGGTGCCGGGGGAGGCAGAAAGCCGAAGAACGCATCCCACTCATGGAGTCTTGCAGTGAACACAGCCTGGGGAATAGTGAGTATCCTTGTTCTTTCCACTCTTACATTCTCTTCTTAGAGAGCTGCTAACTTCTCTTTCAGTGGGCAGAGCTTGGTTGACTTGATTTACTCCTATCTGCAGATTTGAAGGTAGGTCATTTGTGCTTTCTGAATAATAAGATCACTTGTTACTCATTTGCTACTCCCAAATTGGCATATATGTAACTTATATCACAAATTAGCCATAGCTTTCCTCTTTTGACACTTAAGATGTTTGTTTTGACAAGAAGAGCTAAACGGTTGACAGACTGGATGCATTTCAACGATAAACTGAATTAAAGAAAAAGTGAAGACGGAACAACAGCAACTATTCAGGAAAATGCATGTTATGAAATAGTGATTATTTTCAAGACTAAAGACTTTGGTTTTGACATCTTCGGATATTTTCTTTTAATTAAGAATCAAATATTTTTGATAATTTGTTTCTTTTGGCTGGGGAATTCTGGAAGTTGGTCCGCCCTTCTTAGTGTTGCCAAAGTTGAGAAGTGTTGGTCCTATTGTAGCCAAAAATCAGGAGGAATCTAATAGCATCCTTTCTGACTAACACGTTGTATTAAAAGGTACAGTTTTGTTAGCTGAAGTTCACTTCATTCAGATCTTAGAGTACTTCCGATGTAGGACTAAAATTGGGATTTCCTCCCATCCCACATTCCAATTAAATCCTAAACTAGTGAAATCATTTAATGCATCGGATGATGTGAACATGCCTTTTAATAAAATGCGTTCATCAGAAAAAGTGCTAACAGACTCCCCTTGATTTTTAAAGGGAAAAGTAGTAATAATGAATGGCAAAACTACAAGGAGACAAGTTTGTAAAAGTGCTTTGGATGTGGTACAGCAGAGACCTGATTAAAAGGGTACAAAAAGTTACTGTGTATAAAACTGGAAAGTGTAGTGCAGGTTTTTTCCCCTTATAAAGGCTATGCAGACCAGATTTTTACTTTGCAGTGGATCATTGTGAAATGAAAAAGAGGATTGGATATGAAAAAAGTGATGATTATCTATATATTGATTTAAAGGAAGTATGTAACAAATTAATATGCTTCAATGTATTAGATATTTTACACAAATATTGAGTTGAAGGTTGGTTGCTGAATGCAATGCTGAATACAAATGGAAGGAGTGCTTATGAGAAAATAAATCAAATGCTTGCAAATGGTTCATTGATGAACAGAAGATAAAGATGTGCAATTTCTCCTTGTTTGTGGATGTTGTAAATCAGAGATCCAGGCTTTTGCTCTGTTCCAAGATGTCTCTCCCGCCTTCATAGAAAGCTTTATTTTTATACAGTTTTACACAGGCAGATAAAAGATTGGACAGTAACAGTAATCTAATCTAATTGGATAGAAATTATTCACCCCCCTCTCAAGATGCCATCCTCTGAAGATGAGATAATGCAGATCAAAGCCAAGAATTGGAACATAGAAGCAGGAAAGACCTACAGCGCATGAGCTAAGGCAGTGTGCTACTTGAAGCGTGGCACCATGACCTTTGACCTACTTCTACATGTGGAAATATTAGAAGTCTGTTGGTTGGGATGTCAGTATTGCAACTGCATGCATGTATGTATGCAATCACAGATGTGTAGTTAGCTAAAAACCCAAATGGCCTGCAGTGAAAGTGAGATTGTATGATGCATTGAGGAGTATGGCTCTGAAAATGAATTTATCAGAGAGTGAAGTATTTGAATTTAGAAAGGAAAGTAGAATGAACAATTATAAGTTATACCTAAATGGCAAAAAATGCAAGAGCAAGTAGAGTTTATTCCCACAAACTGAATGGTAACTGAAAAATTTTATTAGAGTTACCATGTATTCCCTGCAAAAAATCTGGATGACCTCTAGATAACAGCTAAGAGATACCAAATGCTAATTCTTTCCTGCTACGCCATGGTCATCTGGAATTTGCAGCCCAGATAGGGTACCCCTGCCCTTCTTCCAGATTCCAACATTTCCGTAAAGAATGGAAAGCTATAAAGCAGGGATGTCAAACTCACATCATCATAGCATTGTCACGTGACATATTGTGACTTTTCCCCCCTTCCCTAAATTGGGCATTGGTGTGGTCAGCGTGTGACGCATCCAGCCTGTGGGCCGCGACTTTGACACCCTTGCTATAAAGGAAGAGTGTCTAATGTTGTCAATTTTAAGACTTGTGGACTTCAGCTCCCAGAATTCCCTAGCCAACATAAAGTTGCCAAAGCTGGACACTCCTGCTGTAAAGTGTTAGGCTGCTGCTCTGGAGCCAAGTATTATTTCAGCAGGTCTATTTGTGCCAATTAGCAATGTTATTAGGTTGGTGTACTCCAGTGATGGCAAACCTATGTCAAGGGTGAAACGCCACAAAATTTGGGGGGACACACTATCATTCTACACCCGACAACAACTATTCTTGAAAACATGCCCTGTTCCTGCATAATTTTTGGAAGCTGCGGAGGCCATGCAAAAATGGGGTGTGCTCTCAATGCAGCCACTGGACCCTTGTTTTACTCGTACTTTGTTTTTGTAATTATTTGACATTTCTTTATATAATGCAAAACACTGCATGATTGGTCTGTATTTTTTAAATGAATGAACATGTAAAGAATTGTTTCTCTTTTGTTTCCCAGGGCGGCGGGGGGGGGGGGGGGGGAGTGACATGTCAGTAGAGTCAGGTTAGGCATTCCAAAATTGTTGATATATCAAACCCAAAAGATTCGCCATCACTGATATAGTTTATTGGTCTCTCAAAATTGTATCCAAAGCTTCTTGGTATTGGAGCAATTTTTCTCAGATAAATAGAAGAGAGGATGGATAAATGAGACTAGGAATCAGGTTGGATTTTTTAATAAGTACAAATTACTCATTCTAATGTACTAATTGATTCTCTCTACAAAGGTACAAACAACCCTTTTCTTGTGGAGTCTGTTCCAGAGGCTCACCTTGGTGTCCATATGTGGGGTAGCTCTATCCAGATGAGCCGGTCACACAGTGGCCAAGGGGAAAGCCAAGCAGCTGGGCCAGGTAATTTTGAGCCACCAACTACAGATGTTTTACATTGTTCATTCTTGAGGCCCTGCAGTTGAAACTGCCAGTTTCCAGCAAGTCAAAACAATTTTACATTATTCATTTTATTTCTCCTTTCCACTTGTTCTCTGTGCTATCCTTCGTTAAAAAAAATAAAAACTACTCAAGGCAGGTGAGACCAAAAAATTATAGGGAGATCAGCTTGTATATTTGTCTGAATAAATCTGGTATCACAGAAAGCCTACAAGCCTTCTGTGACTTCCCTTTAAAGAAAATGAATTGTGACTATTGCTGTCATCCCTGAAATATCTCCTTGCTTGGAAGTAAGGCACCAGGACATATCAATATGTTCTTTTGAGATAAGTTCCATCCTGCAGTTTTTTATTTGGGCATGGAATACGTGCCTTGTTGAGGAAAACTTCAGCAAATTCAACAAATGGATGGCTAATAACAAATGTCTAAAATAGAGCAGGAGCTTCCTAGGCACTTCAAATGTACACAACTTTACTGGAGCCAAAAGTTCACTCTACAAAGATGTAAAGGTTCTAAAAGGTTCTTTGTAAAGGTTCTAAAAGTATATCAAGGGTAAAAATTGAATTTAAATACCATTACTTTTAATTATTAGACTTTATCCCACATACCCACACCATTTCCCCACATCAAATGTAATTCCTAGGTTTAAAATTAAATATGAACCGGTATATGAACCAGAAAGAAAGAAAGAGAGAGAAAGAAAGAAAGAGAGAGTGTGTGTTATGTAACTGGCTTCCTACAACATAATAGACTAAACTAGAATTAAGCTGGGGAGTTTGTGGGTCAGTGTCAGTTTATGCCAGGCATGAAAATAAATTTCAGCAACTCAACTTCCTAATTTTGTAAATTGCTAACAGAGAACTTTCACATTTTCAGTAAGGCTACTTTAATTGCCATATTACAGACAAGAAAAAAAGATATATTGCAAAATATATATAAAACAATTGAGCCTCATGTAAAGGTCAGTACCAGAATTTAAATTCCAGGTCTTTTTTTCCCATCCTTTCATGTCAACAGACTTATGACTACAATTGAGCCCAAAATTTATGTTGCTAAGCAAGACTATTGTTAGATGAACCATGCCCCATTTTACAGCCTTTTTGTCATGGTTGTTATCTGAATCACTGTTAAGTGAACCATGCAGTTGTTAAGCGAATCCGCCTTCCCATTGAGTTTACATGTCAGACGCTCCCTAGGAAGGTTGCAAATGAGCATCCCAGGACCCTGGGACACAGCAAACATTGTAAAAACATGCCAGTTGCCAAGGACCCGAAGCCTGATTATGTGCCTGTTGGGATACTGCAATTATCATAAATTTAAGAATTGGTCATAAGAGGCTTGGACTAGGTCCCTTTCAACTCTGTTATTCTGTATTCTTCTTTTCAGTGCTGACTTGCAGTTGTTCGTTTCTCAGTCTTGAGAATAGGAGATTTCTCTTCCATATTAACATAATGACTCTGTCCGGCCTGAGAATTGTTAGTTCCTGCCATACCACCTTCAGTCCTTAGAGTAAACATGTTAGGGGACCATATAAATTAAATAAATCAGTCAATCAATCAATAACAAGAAATCATTGTTTTAAATGTTTTATGTACTAAATCGGTACTGCATGTGAAGCCTATCATAATATCTATGTCAATATTTCAAAATATATTGGATTATAATCCAGCCCATCTGAAGGAGGTTATGTTGAAGAAGGTTACCAAGTGTAGTCAGCATGTGCTTTTCAGTAATGACCATGGATCCTCATACCATTTATTTGTGTGCTTCTCAGTATCTGTCTTTCTTTTCACCTCTCTGAGCAGATTTTTTTGATGAAGCAGAGCTGGAGGTGGCCATTTTGGAAGAAACCCAGCCTATCAACAAGAATGAATCCATTCCGAAGAATGGCTGGCAGGTCAAAAAAAGAGAAGGTGAGGCCAAGAGAGGGATTGCTGAGATTTCTATGATGTCATTCTCTGTTGCTAAGTGACTACCTTTGGAGTGAAGCACATGGTTGCCAGGCAACAAAGGTGGGTCAACAAGTCAAGCTTGTATGCACCCGACAAGGAATGAATTCTTCCTTCATGAACTGGGGTGACCAAAAGTGGAAGGAATGTAATCGATATGTTGCTAAGGATAATGGTACCAGTGGACCTCTGTCTCAATGTTCCTCACCTAAATTTCCAAAAAATTTTAGGCACCTTAGAGGTTTTCCAGAACTACTGTGCCTTTAGCTAAAAGCTTCTGCTTTTTGCCTATTTTAGCAGGAATTGGGAAGGAAGGCTAGTGATGAATTATCCCTAGATTAGCCAATTTCAAAGATATCAGCTCTAGGGTTTAATTGTTAATTATTAAATTATTTGTTAATTGTTAAATTCTGCTTTTAAGCTTGCTCCAGTTCATAATTACTGGAAGTTAAATTAATCATGACTAAGTTTGATTTCAGATAGACAAATCCATAGCCGTAATAAGGATGCTTCCTCTGAATAGCTCTTAATACTACTCATCAGAAGATACTATACAGGTCAGCATTTCTCAGCCTTGTCGATGTGTGAACTTCAATTTCCAGATTTCTCCAGCCAATCATGGCATACTGATTGGGGAATTCTGGGAGTTAAAGTCCACACATATTAAAATGATTGAAGTTGAGAAACATTGTTATGGGTATGTCTCCCAATACATTTGATTCTGTTGCATGGAAAAAGATGGAAGAAATGGTAGGAAAATGAAGGTTGCATTACAAAAGGAAGACAATGATATCTGAATACCCTTCCCCTCTCCAAAATGCCCTTCATATCAGTGTTTTAAATATTACTGTTACAACTTTTTGAATTTGTTGAATATCTTTATTCAGAAGCAGAACTGTGTTTGTGGGGGGATATATAATAAAATTTTGGATAGAACTCTTTCCAGGCATTGCCATGTTAGTGACTTGTTTAATTTCCAGTTTATGTTTATATCAGTCCAAAAATATGGGTGGCTTCTGACCATCAGAAGGTTTCTTCCCTCCAGTCTTGTTTCTAACCCTGAGACTTAATAATTTCTCCCTTGGATATGATGTCCTCTTTGATCATCTACAGGACGACCAAGTACTAAACGGCATGGCCAGACTGCCAGATCAAAGAGAGAAAGTTTATCCCCAAGACACGACATTCCATCTCCCATGGTGGGTATGGAAGATGAGGTTCCTGAGCATGTATCCCAGGCAACCAAATCAAAAAAGGAAAGGTTAACCCCAGTGCAGAAGGTTCCATCAGTTGTCATGGATATGGAAGGTGAGACTTCTGAGATACGAGATAAGTAAGAATCCAGGGGGGTTGTGGAAAAGAAATTATACATGTATCAAATGAAATGAGAATGAATGTTGGTAGTATATGCTTCCTGTTACAAATAAATAGGTGCAGAAAACTTGTGTTTTTGAAAGGAATTATCTTAAATTGTAAGCAAGGCAAATTAAGATGAAATAGTAGGAAGAATAGTTAAACAATGGAGCCAGTTACCGAGAGACATGGTGGTATTCTTTTTGTTGATGCATCAATGCACAGTCTTTTCTTGGAGATACTGCAATTTGTGGCCTTCACTAAGTAGGCAGTTGGATAATATCTCCCAATGCTAAGATTTTACAGTATCATGTACACTATTGATTCCTGAGAGTGGAAGTGCAACAATGGATACCTTTCATGGATTCTCTAATTGTAGTGGGGAAAGAAGATATTTATTTAAAACTATATGTATATGAGTATGTATAGGAGGTGGCACAGTGGCTCAACAGTTAAGACTGGGCTCGACGGCAGGAAATCCGGCAGCCTGGGTTCGAGATGTGAGCACCATATGATGAGGTGAGCTCCTGTCCTTGCCCCAGCTCCTGCCAGCCTAGCAGTTTGAAAGCATGAAAGTATCACTTCATTGGGAAGGTAATAGCCGTCCATGAAGTCATGCTGGCCACATGATGGCAGAAATGTCTTTGCACAGTGCTGGCTCAATGGCCTTGAAATGGAGATGAGCATTGCCCCCTATAGTCAGCAACAACCAAGGGAATAAAATAATCAGGGACTCCTTTCTCTCTTTTTTTATACATATATGAGGGGTAAGGTAACAGACTCTAAGGTAGTAAACATATAAAAATGTGGCATCAGAAAAATCCAGAATCCAGACAGAATGAGAAGTGATATATTTCACATCTTATTTAATTTAGTTTTGAAAAACGATCTTCCCAAAGAAATCCCAAAGTCTACAGAGTCCAAAAAAGCCATTGGGGACATGCATAACATCGATATGCTCCAAAGCAACTCTGAAAGTGAGGGGGAATACTCCCAGGAGCTGACCGTACCTCCTTCACCTATGAAGAAGCCTCGTGAGTGGATGCTGAGACACAGAGGTTGGTGGTCTTTCTGCATGGGTGGAAGTAGTGGCTAGAAAGGGGTGATCTGGGCACTGATCACTCCTTTCCCAAAGTAGAGCAAACATGGCTCTACTTTGCTCTGGAAGTTTATTGCATTTTGTGACTTTGGAACTTCAGCCCTCTTCCGAATGTGATAGGAATAGGCCAAGTGTGATTGGACATGCAAGGAATTTGCCTCCAGTGCATGAATTCTCAGTGTACATAGAAACCACAAAGTGGTAAGTTATAGATCACAAATCATAAGATATAATCATAAATCATAAGATACAAACAAGTGATAAATCATAAGATACCAATAGGAGAAGGTAGTAGGAAAGATGAGAAGATGAGAAAGATAAGAAGATGAGAGGGATAATAGCAATACAGCCCTACTACATTGGATACATATCTTTAGGTATAAGACAATATTGTGGGAATTAGATGTTTAGCAGAGTGGTAGTATTTGAGGGGTGGGGCAAACTGTCTTTGTGTCTAGTTGTTTTGACATGCAAACGGTGTCCTGAGTGGAGACGTTGAAACAGTTTATGTCCCGGATGTGACATATTTTCAGAAAATAAGCCCTGTACCATTTTTTTTTTGCAATTGTTCTTCTTGCCATGGTTTTAATGTCTCAATTTGTTGTGATTTTATAGTTTTAAACTCTGGGCTTTAAACCATTTAGAAATTGTACTAACAACGAAAAGCATTTAAAGAAATGTAAACAAATAATCAAAATTTGGGAGCCTGAATTCATATGTTCTCAAACAAGAAAGCAAACGTCAGAGTTAGGACTACTGGCTTGATACCTCATAGTGTATTGGGATGGGATTAAAAATGAGAAAGGGGAAAAAGAAAGGATCACATTCCTCATCTAACTGTTGCAATTCTCCTTGATTTTTCCAGGATCTCTCACTAATGGAAGGAGGAGTCCGAGTGAGGAAGAGGAAGAAAATGATGAAGATGATGATGATGAAGACTTCAAGGATGACGATCAAGACATTCTCAGGAGTGTCATGTACATTCAAGAAGAAATTGACTTATCTGCGGTAAGGGGCTAAAGTAAAAACCAGGTTTTAAAGACCCCTTGGGAAATCTTTTTCATTTCATCTTATGCACATTTATGATTACGTAACAGAAAGGGATTTTCTTCTGAATGTTCTTCTTCCTTGAAGACATTTCTCCCTACCAACACCCCATGCACCTCCCTCTTACTGTTTCTCTGCCTTTGCATGTATTTTCACTATATATGTTGACCCTTTCATTAGAAAGCAGAAGATGAGAGTGCCTTTTACCAACATTTAATCCTTAGAGAGCAGGGAGGGTTCCTATAGATTTGCAATATTTGGTATTTTAGGTGTGAAAAGCAAGTGGATTGTAGTATAAACCTGCTCTCAGATTTTATTACAGCTTACCTCTTCTTCTCCCTGGCAGTCTCCAAACGAGGAACCAAGCACTCCCTTGTCTCTCAAAATGGATGACATTGAGGCATTTGTTTTGCAACCTGCCCCTCAGGGCCACACAATCCAGTGTCGCATCACACGAGACCGGAAAGGGATGGACAAGGGCATCTTCCCCTTCTACTACTTGCACCTTGAGATGGAAAATGGAAAGAAGGTATCAGAAAGCAAAGAAGGATGCTGTGTTTAAACACACACGCACTCTCTCTCAAACACATAATTGATGTGATTCTGAATAATTTGTTTGAATCTCATCTTATCCCAGAAAGAGGAAAATTTCTGCTAATTAGTGTTTGGCGATGCAGTCCCAAAACAAACCAATTGGAAAAAAAGCCGTTTATGAGAAGCATGCATTACATCCCATGGCACAAGTGGTCCTCAATTAATAACCACTCATTCAGTTTAAGCTTACAATGGTGCTGAAGAGATGGTACTTATGATCTGTCCTCAAAGTTCCAGCATCCACATAATCATGCAATCATGATCCAAGCGCTTGGCAACCAGCCCAGATATCTGACCATTACAGCTTCCCATGGTCACATAATTGTTATTTGTGACCTTCCAGTTTTCCGCAAGCAGAGTTAACAGGGAAGCTAGCAGAAAGTCAGAAGTTGCGATCATGTGAGGTCCTCGCTTAACAACTTATGGGGATTTGCTTAACGATGATAACTGGGGACTGCCCAAATTGCCATTGTTAAGTGGTGTGATTCATATAATGTCCTGCTTTATGACTGTATTGTTTAGCAACAGATATTCTGGTCCCAATTACTATTGTTAAGTGAAGGCTCCTGGTATATGTTTAATAAATTATGGTATTTCAAAAATATTCTTCGCTAGATGCTCTGTAAAGGATTCAGCTTGCAAACAAGTATCAGATCTATCAGAAATAGCTAAATATCAGAACGATATGTCTTTCAAGGTATCCTTCGCACTTATTTGAAAGTGCCTACAATTCCTTAAAGACTGATCAGTCTTATATACTCGAAGTGACAACTCATTAGGTAGAAGCTCACACCACTAGCAAGAATGCTGTGATACTAATAATGCTGAGTTCATTCACTCTTGTAATGGTTGCTAGTCACAGAAGATGGCAGTATCTAGCCATCCTTGACTGATTTTGAAAGAGCTAATAGGATGGGACCTATTCAGTACATAACTGGAAAAGTCAACTGGAAGTTGAAAAATATGAAGGTGTCAAAATGCTTCTATTTTATTATTTTAAAAAAAAACATGGATGTGTCCTTGAAGTCACACACTTGAGAGAGTCTTCATTTCTATTGCCTTTTATCACCTATCGAGGCTGATAGTAAAATATTTTGATTCATTTTAATTCATGCCGCAGTTTCTTTTGAACATACTTTCAGGAAGCAGGTGGATTGTCTGAATCCTGCCAAAAACAGAAGGGACCTTTTGTTCCCACTGAAACATACTTAGGGTGGACTTCAGCTCTCAGAATTGTCACCGATGGCCAAATTGGAATCCATATGTTTGGAGGACACTCTGCTTGGGGAAGGCTACAACTGAGAAACCCCAACAGCGGTGTTCACACAATAAAATAAGTCAAACTGAGTAAACTATGTTTTATTATGGTGTACAAACCCAATCTGAGCAAAGGGTAGTTCTATAAAGATGAATTTGCTGTTATGACAATTTGCATCTTTGTTCTCTTGACATTCAATAACATTGAAACAGCAATGATGGCAATTAAAGAAAAAAGCAACTAGGAATGTATCTCATTGACAATTTGGTGTTCTCTTTCAGCGGTTCCTCATGTCTGGAAGAAAGAGGAAAAAAAGCAAGACTTCAAATTACCTTATTTCTTTAGATCCAATTGATCTGTCACGAGGTGGAGAAAACTTCATTGGAAAAGTCAGGTATGTCTGGTTTGGAGCCTATTAAAAGCAGGTATGAGTAGCAGATAGGCCTACATCCAGTAGTTCAGCTTTCTCCAAAGGATATTCTCCAGAAGAGTTGAATGAATTCCCAGAATTCATTTGGGGATTGTGGGAGTTGAAAACTAGTACTCTACTCCTTTGCTAAGCATTAGAAGCTCTATGATCTTTAGTACATCAAGTGCATGTTACCCCAGTGTTTTATTTATGGGATAATGTACATAACTTCTGAAGAAGCATAAGTTAGACCTTCGGCATCAGTGAACACAAATATTTGAAAAACATGTTATAGTTACTTCTTCAAAATGTTTTCTATGGTGGCAGGAGGGTCACTGTCATTGAAATGAAAGGGTAACTAGGCTGTTGAAATGTGATGCACATTAAAAAAGGGTGGAGCTTTGTTCACCCAATTGCATCCACCATTTTGACATCATTAATATCCTTGCATAATAGCCACGCTGGACCAAAATCATACATTTCCTAGCAGAATATTCAATGACATTACTCTCCAATATAGGTAGATCTCACTTAGTGATTGTCATTTTTTTGTTCTGCTGCATTCAGAGAAGGGTATGAAACTCGATCTTTTTTCAACCAGAAAGGACCAACAATTGATAGGTATACTCCGTATTGATTTTATCATATGTATATTTGAGAAGCTAAGAATAGTATGCAACTGTCAGAATTTAGAACGGGAACAATATCACAGCCACTCAGACTGACATTAAAAAGCACCAGAAAATATCATACGGTAATAATAAATCTTAAAAAGATGGTCCTTGTGTGACTGAAGATGCTCACCTTTCTCCTATCTTTCTAATAGAGGTAAAGGTTTCTGGGATGTACAGTTTTCAATAGAAAAACAACACCATGGAAATCAATACAGTTCTTTCCTTGTACTTGATGTCGTCAAGGTGGCATCATTCTCTATATATCAGACTTGGAAATATATATGTGTGTGTGTGTGAAATCTGTTGTATTACTTGGTACTTTCCATTCTCAGTATAAGTTGAGATGATTTGACTGAAATCATCTTTGCTTCCTAGCTGAGAGAGGGTGTTTTCCCATGAGGAGAAATCTAGGTTTCCCATTTGCAAGTTTAGCGTTTAACTACAGTGTCCTATGCAATGGGAGGAACTTCTGGACACCCACCCCACTCTGAGTCTCACCATATTTGCTGAAAACTCAGGTTTCGTCTGATGTTGAGGTCAGAAGCACAAGAAGACCCTAGGGCAGTGTTTCTCAACCTTGGCAGCTTGAAGATGTGTGGAGATTCTGGGAATTGAAGTCCACATATTTTCAAGTTGCCATGACTGAGAAACCCTGCCCTAGGGTGTACCTCAGGGGTTCCCAAAAACATCAGACGAAACCTGAG
>WNWU01013574.1:3498748-3524168 GCA_012654045.1 Ptyas mucosa
GGTAACAGGAAATAAAGAAGACCTTTCTTGAAGAATAGAGAGTCTCTGTCAGTTAAAGTAGACTGCTGCAAACTAGATGAATAGCCGAATTTAGTATAAAGACTTTGCTGAGTTGTACTTGTGTAGTAGGACATACTTTCTATTTAAAAAGTTCCAAATTCAGTCTCTGGGTTCTTAAAGCAAGCATGAGAGGAGCCTTGCCAGAAACCTGAGATTGCAGTGTTGAACCAGGGTTGACGGAGCCGCATAAATAAGATTGGTGTGCTGGTTTTATATAAGGCAGTCTCTCACATTTTCATTTTTCAATGCTGTATTCCTGCTTCCCAAACAGAATCAATAACCAGGAATCAACCACCATTGGACTCCCTCCTGACTGCTCCTAAGGGCTACTACTGACCTCTTGTTTTGTATATTGGTAGTTTTCTGCGTCTCCTTAAGAGACTCATATGTGTGTGTACAGTATGATACACCTAGAACAGGGCTGAAATCTTGTCCTGATTGAATATGCCAAAATTCAAAGCCCTGAAACTCAACTATTCAATAGTCCCATTTATGAGTAAATCTACTACAGTTGACATCGCCCAAATAGCAATAGCACTTAGACTTATATACTGCTTCACAGTGCTTTACAGCCCTCTCTAAGTGGTTTACAGAGTCAGCATATTGCCCCAACAATCTGGGTCCTCATTTTACCCACCTCGGAAGGATGGAAGGCTGAGTCAACCTTGAGCCGGTAAGACTCAAACTGCCAAACTGCTGGCAGCCGGCAATCAACAGAATTAGTCTACATTACTGCATTCTAACCACCACGGCTCCATCCAGAAATCCTCTTGAGGTTTGCAGAAATCCAGAAATCATTGAGAAAACAAATTTTTAAAACTTGAATGGTTGGGGTGCCACTCCCTTCCTCCAAAACCAAACCTATCCAAGTCTAGCATTCTTGGGGATTATAGACTGATGGGAAGCAATTTACTTAAATGGGATGGAACAGTCCATGGCCTTCATATCTCTAGTACAGTGATGGCTAACCTTTTCCAAACCGAGTGCGTGTGTGGGAACCCCCAAAATGCAATGTGCATGCAGTCCTGTGCATGCGCCCTGTCCCCATACATGTGCACGCGATCCCTGCAAATGCACCCCGTCCCCCCCATACACCCATGCATGCAACCCATCCCCGCATATGCATGGCAAAGACCAGATGACCGACTGACCGGCAGGAGGCACGTGCATATGTGCGGTGGAGCTGAACTGGGGCGACGGGTCGTGTGCCCACAGAGAGGGCGTTGTGTGCCACCTGTGGCTCGGATGCCATAGGTTCACCACCACGGCTCTAATACAACACCATGTTGCCTCCTGGCCTTTCATTACTTTGAATTAAAACAAATCAGTACATAATTCTGTCAAAACTCCCCTCAGCATTCAATTAAGACAATATTACAAGATTGCACTCTGGGCTATGCTAACATCAGCTAAAATTTCTCATTCTATTACAGTCATTCAGTCTTTCTGAGAAACTACTCCAATGCTTCTCTTTCCTCTGGAGAGCTAGCAAGAGATAACCTTATCACTTTCAAGATCAGTTAAGAATCTCATTAAAATAAAAATAAAAAAAAGCTGAGACAGTGCTAATTATCAAGCTATTGTCCCACTCCTATCTCAGGTAGTCTACTAAGAAAAATAAAAACAAATTGATTCACCATCCAGATTCTTTTCCTTGCACCTCAGGGGAAAAAATGAGTTAACTAATTTGGTTGCAGCAAGACCATCTGTTGTACACCACTTCTGATTAACTCCAGTGGGAAGAGCAAATTGGTGGTATGGTTGGAATTGCTTAAACGAAGGGGAGGACTACCCATAGTTGAATATGTTCAAAGTTTACTACAGTACTGAAAAAAGTGAACATTTTTCACGCTTATGACTGTTGTAGCAACCTCACGGTCACATGATCAAAATTCGGATGCTTGGCAACTGACCTGACTCATATTTATGACGGTCATAGTGTCCCAGGGTCATGTGGTCATTTTTTTTTACCTCACATCAAGCAAAATCAATGGGGAAGCTAGATTCACTTAACAACCATGTTACTAATTTAATAACTGCAGGGATTCACTTAACAACTGTGGCAAGAAAAGTCATAAAATGGGGCAAAACTCACTTAACAAATGTCTCACTTTGCACCAGAATTTTGGGCTCAGTTGTGGTTGTTACTCGAGGATTCCCTGAACCGCAATCAAACACGAATAGTGAAATGAAAAATAAAATAAAATGAACTATGTCTATAATTTGATACACTTCTGTGCTTCCAAACTTTTGTGCTCCTTAATGGCTCTCCCCTACCTTTCTACCAATATGCAACTACACAGTTCCTATGATGCATATTCCCTTTTGATCAAGTGCAAGGATGAATTGAAAATTCATCATCCTTAGTCCCTTCTCTGAGTACCGGGAGGGCTAACTTTGTTAAAAAAAAAATACAATGTCCAACTTCATTTAATTTGGCTGCTTCTTTTTTTCCCCCAGATAGTTGCTATCGCTTCTAGCAAACTTGAGCGTGCCCAGGAATATGCCAAAAAGCATGACATTTGCAGGGCCTATGGCTCTTATGAGGAACTTGCACAGGATCCTGATGTGGGTGAGCTGAAATGGACCTTGGGGACAGAAAATCAGTTCCAAAACAGGCACAGCAGAGTTGTGGAAGAAAGCAACTCTCTCCTGAGGGAATTGAGACTTGAAGTTGGGAGGAATCAGTTTAGGAAGACATATGCCAGATGTTTAAGCAGCATGGTAGCCTAATGGTGAAGACATTCACCTCCCATTCAGAAGGTTGAGAGTTCAATGCTTGGTAGCAGCAGATGTCTCACTCTTAGGATGCCAAGAAAAAAAGATATCTGCTGTGAACTCCACATGGTGTTAGAGAGGGCATCCGGCCAGTAAATACTCACCTCCATCCAGTCACCCAACTCTATTCTGAATTAAGGGAATACAGGGGTTTGTCAGATGTCTAACTCAATGTTTGTCAACCATGGCAACTTGAAGATATGTGGACTTCAACTTCCAGCATGATGGCTGGGGAATTCTGGAAGTTGAAGTCCATACATCTTCAAGTTGCTATGATTGAAACACTTTGGTCTAATCTCCCAGTTATACAAGAGATAAAATATGAATGAAAGCATGAAGGGTTATTGCTTCAAGTTCCTCAGAGAGAGCCTGAGTTAGCCCTGATTTTGACCACTTCCTAGAGGGGTCGAGCCAGTTTTCTTGATGGAAAAACTGAAGAGGTTTGCTGCTGACTTCTGTTTTGATTTCTTGGTCTAACTTTAAGCTGTAGGAAGTCCTGATAATCTTCCACTGAAATGACCCTGGCATGGTCAGCTAGGTTCTGCTAACCAATGAGACATATTCGGAGATAAGATTTAACACAAATGTACACAAGGAAAGAAAGAAGGGAGGGAGGGAGAGAAGAGGGCTCCTGGAAATTCGAGCTGGAGGCTTAAATTTCATGGCCACCATCTTTGACTATATGTATTCCTCAAGTTACAACTATTCATGTTGTAACTGTTCAAAGTTACATCTCTGAAAAAAGTGACTTATGACCTTTTCTCACACTTACAACCTTCGTAGCATCCGCACAATCACGTGATCAAAATTCAGATGCTTAGCAACTGACTCATACTTATGACCGTTGCTGTGTCTCAAGGTCATGTGAACATCTTTTGCAACCTTCTGACAAGCAAAGTCAATGGGGAAGCCAGATTCACTTAACAACCAGGTTACTAAATTATCAACTGCAGTGAATCACTTAACTGTGGCAAGAAAGGTTGTAAAATGGGGCAAAACTCAGTTACCAAATGTCTCATAAATTTTGGGCTCAATTGTGGCCATATGTCAAGAACTATCTGGATTTGGACTCTCTCTGTGGAGGCTGAAGGGAGTGTGGGGGAGGGAGTGGAAAGAAGGCCCATAAGAAGACTTCAGGCTCCAATGAAATCCTGGTCTCCCCCTCTACCTCTCTTCCACTTTCTGTTCATTTGCTGAGATGTCTTCTGCTCCTCCCTCCAGATGTGATCTACGTGGGTTCTCTCAACACTCAACATCTTGGTCAAACCACTCTTTTCCTTCGGGCTAAGAAGAATGTTCTCTGTGAAAAGCCCATGGGCATGAATGCCCGTGAAGTACGGGAGATGATACGAACAGCTCGGGAGAATGACGTCTTCCTCATGGAGGTAGGGAATGTAACCTTTTAGGAATCAAGCTCTGGTTGGGTTCACACCAGAGGTGGGTTTCAGCAGGTTCTGAGCAGTTCTGGAGAACCAGTAGCAGAAATTTTGAGTAGTTCGGAGAACCAGTAAATACCACCTCTGACTGGCCCCACCCCCATCTATTCTCTGCCTCCCGAGTCCCAGCTGAGGAAAAGGGGATTTTGAGGTAACCTTGCCCTGGAGTGGGGAGGGAATGGAGATTTTACAGTATCCTTCCCCTGTTACACCCACCAAGCCACGCCCACCAAGCCACACCCACAGAACCAGCAGTAAAAAATTTTGAAACCCACTCCTGGTTCACACATTGTGCTACTCTCATACAGGGTTTCTTTGAATTTCATTTTTAGTATGTGGTAGAAGCCATCAGAGGTGGAAAAAAAGTCTACACTTTTTTGTGGAATGTACTCAAGTACTTTTTTGCCACTTTATGATTGTAGAGAAACTAAACTTAAAAAAAAACACCACTGGTTATAAATTGGAAATCATACTCTGTTATATTTAGATAGAGAGCAATTGGGGAGGGATTTATTATTCTTAGTACCAGTCACCCAACTTCCTTCCCTGACCCAATTTTGAAAGGCTTGTTTTGTTGCTGCACAAATAATTAAAAACAGTTGTGAGAACAGGAGAAATCTTACTGTATGTCTTTGGGTTCACACCAAGAAACTATTCAGCTTATTTTATAAACCTAAACATGCATTATATTAAATTTTGAAAGTGCATATGTAAAATACAGGTAGTCTTTGATTTACAACAATTCATTTAGTGACCGAAGTTACAATAGCACTGAAAAAAGTTACTTACAACCAGTGGTGGGTTTCAAAATTTTTACTACCGATTCTGTGGGCGTGGCTTGGTGGCCGTGGCAGGGGAAGGATACTGTAAAATCTCCATTCCCTCCCCACTCCATGGGAACAATGCTGTAAAATCTCCATTCCCTCCCTAATCCAGGGGAAGGTTACTGAAAAATCCCCATTTCCTCCTAATCAGCTGGGACTTGGGAGGCAGAGAATAGATGGGGGCGGGGCCAGAATTTTTACTACCAGTTCTCAGAACTACTCAAAATTTTCGCTACCGGTTCTCCAGAATTGGTCAAAACCTGCTGAAACCCACTTCTGCTTACAACCATTTTGCACACTTAAGACTGTTGCAGCATTCCCACGGTCACGTGATCAAAATTCAGATGCTTAGCAACTGGCTCATATTTATGATGCTGGCAGTGTCCCAGAGTCACATGATCATCCTTTTGACCTCCTGACAAGTAGAGCCAATGGGGAAGTCAGATTCATTTAACAACCGGGTTACTAAGTCAATAATTTACAAGGGCAAAACTCACTTAACATATGTCTCAGCAACAGAAATTTTGGGCTCAGTTGTGGTTGTTACTTGAGGATTACCTGTACTGAAATCAAACATCAATACTGAAATGAAAAATAAAATAAAATGAGCTATATCTATAATTTGATATACTTCTGTGTTTCCAACGCGTATGTTCCTCAATGGCTGTTCCCTGCCTCTTGGCAATTGACTCATCTTTATGATGTTTGCAGGGTCCCAGGGTCATGTGATCACCTTTTGCTAACTTCCAACAAAAAAAGTCAACGGGGAAGCCAGATTTGTTTAACATCCGTGTTACCAATTTAACAACTGCAGTGATTCACTTAACAACTGTGACAAGAAAGATTGTAAAATGGGGCAAAATCCACTTAACAGCTGCCTCACTTAGCAGTAGGAATTTTGGGCGCAATTGTAGTCATAAGATGGGGACTATTTGTGTATGCATTTGAATCATGGTGGCAAGGGAGTGTGGGAATTAGTTATGATAGCTTTGATACTGGAGATGCAAGGTATGATATTAAGCATCTGATTTGGCCTTGTTCTATTAGTTTTATATTTTGGCCCAGTATCAGCAAGATTGTCATTATGATTATGATTAACACACAGTTGCAGGTTCTTCTAGGCATGAGGCAGTGGTGGGTTTCAAATTTTTTTACTACCGGTTCTGTGGGTGTGGCTTGGTGGGCGTGGCATGGCTTGGTGGGCGTGGCAGGGGAAGAATACTGTAGAATCTACATTCCCTCCCCAATCCAGGGAAAGGTTACTGCAAAATCCCCATTTCCTCCCGATCAGCTGGGACTTGGGAGGCAGAGAATAGATGGGGTGGGGCCAGTCAGAATTTTTACTACTGGTTCTCCGAACTACTCAAAATTTCTGCTACTGGTTCTTCAGAACTAGTCAAAACCTGCTGAAACCCACTTCTGGCATGGGGTAATCTTAACAGATTCTCCATATAATACTAGAATAAAAATCTATATCCACCCATCTATAGCAAATTATTGTTGCTATACTGCAGATTTGTCAATTATTTATTTTCACCAAAGGAGCAAGCAATACTTTTTTCATGCAATCTAAATCCATGTTTGGGATTGTACTACACCTAACAAAATTTTCAGACTCTTTTTCTTCCTTCTAAAAATGGGGATTATTACTTTTGAAGTTCTGTAGTTTCATAAATACAGGTAGTCCTCGATTTGTGAGCCCAAAATTTCTGTTGCTATGCAAGACATTTCTTAAGTGAGTTTTGCCCCATTTTATGACTTTTCTTGACACAATTGTTAAGTGAATCATTGCAGTTGTTAAGTTAGCCACACGGTTGTTAAATGAATCTGATTTACCCATTGTCTTTGATTGTCAACAAGTTGGAAATGCACATGATTCCAGGACACTGCAATCATCATAAATATAAGTCAGTTTCCAACTGTCTGAATTTTGATCACATGATGCTGCAACATCTTGGATAGTACAGTGGTCTAAAGCCCTGTTATTAACATCAGCTGCCTGCAATTATTGCAGGTTCGAATCTCACCAGGCTCAAGGTTGACTCAGCCTTCCATCCTTTCTAAGGTAGGTAAATTGAGGACCCAGTTTGTGGGGGCAATAAGCTGACTTTGTATAAATATACAAAAAGTATGAAGGCTATTGCTTAGCGCATTGTAAGCCGCCCTGAGTCTCCGGAGAAGGGCGGCATATAAATCAAATTAAAAAAAAACAAAAAACAGTCGTAAGTGTGAAAAATGGTCATAAGTCATTTTTCAGCCATGTAACTTTGAACAGTCAGTAAATGAACTATTGTAAGTCAAGGACTACCTGTGCCATCATAGGTAGTTATTTTGTTTGTTTTCTTTTGTTAATAAGCTTAGCGCTCCAGAGAGTTTCCTTCAACACTAGTTTTAATTTAAGGATGGGCTATCATGCATACAACCTGTGGGCCACATCAAATTAAAAAAGCAGAGAAAGATAATTAACTCAGTGATGAAAAACAGAAGATTAAAATGTGGATGCATCTCAAGATAGTCAGAAAGGAAGGACTGAATCAGAAAAAGTTTGCCTGCATCTCCCTGCTTCTGCTCCTAAATCTTAAGCACTATCCCACACAATCCGGTTTTCTCCAATTAAGGGCAGTTTACAAAGGAAACTTTCTTAATTGACATAAAAACTGCATCGGCATCTCACTTCTTCTTCTACCTTGGTCCCATGATCAGCAATAAGGGTGGTTAGATCTTTTTCTCTCTTTCTGACTCAGGAGAAAATCTTTAATACTTTGATCATTCCCAGCGTTGTACACAGACCCAAAAATCCTAACCAAGCTGACAGGAAATTAGCTGACTTTGTATAAATATACAAAAAGTATGAAGGCTATTGCTTAACGCATTGTAAGCTGCCCTGAGTCTCCGGAGAAGGGCGGCATATAAATCAAATTAAAAAAATTTAAAAAAATTAAAAAATTGGCAAACTTCTGAGAGAAACAAGTCAATGCTTGAAGTTTTCCAAGAATGGCATGTACAATGTGCAATCCAACAGGTTTTATAAATGACTTTCAGGGCAGCAATCATGCCTGTTTACCTGTCTGGGCTGCAATTCTCCAATTCCGTGCGGCTAAACCCCCCTCTTTTTGTAGGGTTGGTGGAGGCGTATTATCTTAAGCTGATCCAGTTTTTGCATTCCTTAATCAGTTTCTGTTCTTATTCCCACTCTCATTCCTCCTCCCCACACAAATGCCACTTGAACTCCAGCCTTAGATTCCCACTTCTTGAGATTAAAACCCACATTCCTACTTTTAAATGACAGAAAATCTAAAGCAATTCTTCCTCAAACCTAGCAATTTTAAGATGTGTAGACTTCAATGCCCATGTTGGCGGGGGTGGGGGCTGGGAGATGAAATCCCCACCTCTTCAAGTTGCCAAGGTTGAGAAATAATGATCTAAATCTCCTGCAAGGTGATTAAATAATGCAAATGAACATAAATCACGCTTGTAATGCGGTTGATTCATTTGGTTTGAATTAGATGGTGGTTTTGTTTTGTTTTTTTGTTTTTTATTTGATTTATATGCCGCCCTTCTCCAGAGACTCAGGGCGGTTTACAAGGCGTTAAGCAATAGCCTTCATACTTTTGTATATTTATACAAAGTCAGCTTATTGCCCCCACAATCTGGGCCCTCATTTCACCTACCTTAGAAAGGATGGAAGGCTGAGTCAACCTTGAGCCTGGTGGGATTTGAACTTGCAGTAATTGCAGGCAGCTGATGTTAATAACAGTGCTTTAGTCTGTTGCACCATCAGGGCTCATTTCCCCCCCCCTCTCCCCCCCACTATGTTCCCTGGAGATCATGAAGGGAGACTGAGGGAACTTAGCCTTGCAAAAAGACGCATGAGGAACAAATATTAACAGCACTTAAATTCTTGTCGAAGATGGAGATCTTCTCTATTGGCCAGAGAGTGGGATACAAAATAATAGTCTTAAGTGACAGAAGGGGTGTCAAACTCGATTTCATTGAGAGCTGCATCAGGGTTGTGTTTGACCTTGAGGGTGGATGGGTGGGGTGGCCAGATGGGCATGGCCAGAGTGGGGGTGGCCAGCTTAACATCACTCATGTCGGGGGCATCTGTGGTGTGCCAGGCGGGGCTGTGGAGGGGATCCACTTTTGCTAGTATTTTGTTTTGCTAGCACTCTGTTAGTGAAAACAGAGCTCGGGGGGGTTGAGAGTAGACCCCCAGGCTCCATTTTTGACTGTGATGGACTCCTGCAGCCCTCTGCCAGTGAAATAGAGCTCGCGGGGGGGGGGGGGGGGCACACGCAACCCTCCTGAGCTCCGTTATTGCTGGTAGAAGCACTGCAGGCTGGTCTTTCACTGTTTCCAGGGAGGCCGCGGGGGCCAGATCTAAACATACCGCGTGACACCCCTAAGTTACAGGAAGGCAGGTTCTATCTGTATGTTAGGAAAGCTTCTTGATATTATATAGAGCATCTAAGAGTATGTTTCCACTGGAAGCGGTGTAGGAAATTCTATGCCCAGCCCACATCTTCTTTTATCCTTTTAACAACTCTGCAGGGTAATTAGGCTGAGAAATGTATAAAGATCAAGTACAGGTAGTCCTCAACTTACAACAATTCATTTAGGGATCGTTCAAAGTTACAACAGCACTGGAGAAAGTGACTTATGACTGTTTTTCACACTAATGAACATTGCAGCAGCCTCACAGTTACATGGTCAAAATTCAGCCGCTTGGCAACTGACTCATATTTATGACGGTTGCTACTTCCCAGAGTCACATGATCATCTTTTTTGACCTTGACAAGCAAAGTCAATGGGGAAACCAGATTCACTTTACAACCAGGTTACTAATTTAACAATTGCAGTGATTCACTTAACAATTATGTAAAGAAAGGTTGTAAAATGGGGCAAAACTCACTTAACAACTGTCTCATTTAACAAGAGAAATTTTGGCCTCAATTGCAGTCATAAGTCAAGGACTAGCTGTAACAAGAATCCTAGTCCTGTGGTAGCATACCCTGACTTTTTAATTTAGGGTTTCTTAGCTTGCAACCTACTGGTTGGTGTCTTTCTTTCATTTTTAAGAAATATTAAATAGAAGTCATTCCCCCTCTACAAAACAGAGAAGAGTTTTACAGATAGTGCTCAAGTTACAACCACAATTGGGATCAGAATTTCTGTTGCTAAGTAAGGTAGTTTATAAATGAGTTGCACCCAATTTTTTGCCATTAAGTGAATCACACAGTCGTTAAGCGAATCCAGCTTTCTCCATTGACTTTGCTTGTCAAAAGCTGTCTGGGAAGGTTACAAATGGCAGTCACAGGAGTCCAGGATGCTGCAACCATTGTTAATATAGGCTGGTTATCAAGAGCCTGAATTTTGGTCATGTGAACATAGGGATGCTGGGATAGTTTAAGTGTGAGGACTGCCCATAATAACGTTTTTTAGTGCTGTTGTTACTTTGAATGGTTACTAAACAAATGGTTGTAAATCAAGGACCACCCAACAGATCACTGGAATTTTGCTTCTGATGGGATCAAAGTTTTGCTTGGCCTTAGCACTCCCCAAGGACTAGAAACTTAATACACTGGTGTGTGTGTCTCTTTAAGGGCTTCTGGACCAGATTCTTCCCCGTATCTGAACAAATCCGTAGCACAGTGTGTCAGAAATCTCTTGGGAATTTAAAACTGCTCCGAGCTCAACTGGCCATTCGGATGGACGACGTTCCAAGGCTGTTGGAGAAGAAACTTGGCGGAGGTGTCATCCTGGATTTGGGCTGCTACTGCATTCAGTTTGCCTCTATGGTTTTTGGGCCTGAAATGCCTCAATCGATTGTGGCCTCAGGACTGCTGTATAAAACAGGTAAACATCTGAGCTGCTCCTGCAGCAAAGTAGTTAAATTAAATGTGCCTTGACGGGCTCTTAAGGTTATCAGAATAATAGAATTGGAAGGGACCTTAGTCCAGTGGTGGGTTGCTGTTGGTTCTCCCCGGTTCGGGAGAACCGGTAGTGGAAATCTTGATAGGAGAGCGAACCGGTTCGCTCTGAACATCAGTTGGGCCCTCCCCCTCGCCCCCGTGCTGTACCTACCTTTATTTCTTTTGTTTTTAGCTCAGCTGTAAGGCACGGCAGAGCGGATTGCTATGCCTCAGCTGTTTTTTTACTCAATGTGCTTGAACGAAGCGCACATTTGGTGGCGATAGCGCACAAAGCGGGTGCACGATGCGAACCAGTGGTAAAACTGGTTAGAACCCACCACTGCCTTAGTCCAATGGGCTTGAGGGAGGTGGCTTAGGCAGGTAACCTTTTCCATGCCTTTCAGGAGTGGACGAAACCGTTTCCATCATCCTCAACTATTCAGAGAACCGTCAGGCTGTTCTTAACGTCACCATGATGGTTGATCTACCAGGAGAGGCAACTATTGGAGGAACTGAAGGCACCATCAAGGTATTTGTTAAGGGACGGACACTGTGAAAGTCAAAGACGTCCTTCACCAGAGTCAGATTCCAAGTGCTCCTGTGGAGATGGGACCAAGTACAACTGAGAACTGAATGCAGGCAGATGAGGGACTTAAAAAAAGTTTTAAAAAGTTGGTGGTCTGTCGGTCTCTCTTTCCCACTCCCACTCCCTCTCTGTCAATCATATGGCACATTCACATCATATTTCAGTAGAAAGGAATATGGGTAAAATACAAACCATAGAATATAGAATCTGAAATCTTAACAGGAAGATTACAAACATATATCCAAGTAATATAATTTTTTACTTCATTTGTCGCAGACAGGAAATCAGCAAAATCTCCATTATAGGTTCTATTTTGACACTGTCGTGTGTTTGTTTTTTGGCCTCACATTCACAATTCGGGGGTAGTATTTTGCCTCACTTATAGAGGGTGTCTGCGCATCTACTACGACCCATATGAATTTGGGTTCAGTGTTGCCCATATCGGACAAGGCTGGTCAAATCCAGGTGGTTTTCCCAAGATGCAGGGACAGCTTCGGCACTGATGTTACCTAGTTTGGGTAATGAAACATCTGCAAGAAAACAACCAAGCTCAGACAGCACCAAGGACACCTCAATTTTTGAGAGAGCAGAGGAACCCGCAAGATTTTAGGCGTGAGCAATAAATAGGAACTTGGGCACCGAGTATGATGTATAAGCCTTGGATAGTACAGCCTTGGATAGTACAGTGGTCTAAAGCCCTGTTATTAACAACAGCTGCCTGCAATTATTGCAGGTTCGAATCTCACCAAGGCTCAAGGTTGACTCAGCCTTCCATCCTTTCTAAGGTAGGTAAATTGAGGACCCAGTTTGTGGGGGCAATAAGCTGACTTTGTATAAATATACAAAAGTATGAAGGCTGTTGCTTAGCGCATTGTAAGCCGCCCTGAGTCTCCGGAGAAGGGTGGCATATAAATCAAATTAAAAAAAAAAAGCCAGAATCTCATTAGTAGTCTCACGTAGCAATGAACAAGGACATACATTCAATATCACAGCTACTAAAATTATTGGCCATGCAGGTAACGAAGATAGCTAGGGAAATGGCTGAAGCCTGGGAAATGGACTCCTTGTCAGTCAACAGGAGTGCTGATTTATCACCAGCTTATAAGGTGCTTAGGAGGCCTTGGCAGCACAAGGAAACAACAGTCAACTGATAGCCATTAACACACTATCAACCAATAGGAAGGCACCAAATAACTATGACGCATAGAATATCCCAAAACCCACACTCCAGTAGAGAGAACTTCCCTGAGGTTGGGCAGAAGACTAAACCTTATATTTGCCTTCATTCATGAGAAAATCTTTAGCCCATGCAGAGCAATGTTATTGTTATGACCTTAGCAATCTATCCATTTTCAACAGGCCAGGTTCACACATTTTTATCATAATGTGCTTTTTGCTTGGCTTAACTTATTGAATTTGGGGAACATAACCAATTTTAGCTTACCAGACAATTATGACTTTATATGGATCAACTGTTTTAACTCTATGATGTAAATTAAAATACAGTAAAAGAAAAATTACTGCTTCAAGATCCAGATTCTTTGAGTATCTAAAACATAAGTTACATCCTGAATCACAGCAGCCCAGTAAACCACAACCAGCGTATCTACTTCTCATGCTGTCATGTTAACCAGTGGATAAATTGAGCACATCAATTCTTAGTAGGGCTGTATGATTTTTGTGTTATAGCTTAATAAATTAATTAGACTATGTTGGATGTGCATGAATATGGATTTAATATTTTTTACTCTTTGTGCGTTTCAAATTGCAATACAAACACAATGGATATTAATTGAATAACCTCTGGTTGGTGCAGGCTGGGTTGTAAAGGTTACTGTCTATCATCTGCAGATTTTCAGAGCAGAGATGACATGATTTCAATTCTGCCATTGAAAAGACCATCCTGCTTTTCTTCCTAGATCCCGGACAACATGAACAGCCCTACAGTTATGTTTCTGAAAGGGAACCGCTGGGAATGGCCGTTGCCAACTTCTCCTGAGCCTCTCTACTTTAAGCACAATATTGGGTTTCGGTATCAGATTGAACACGTCCGAGAGTGTCTGGAAAATGGTAATTTAGTGATGGTGGTCCTGACTTCTCCTGAATGAAACTGAAGGTTTATTTAACCCTGAAGATCTCCTTTGATTGATCTACATCCATTCCTCTTTTTTAAAAACACTGAATCTCTAGCATCTGGCTTATTTCACTCTCAGCTCTGCTGTCACTTATAACAACTGTGACATCTCTGGTGAAATTGTAGGTGTCAACAAATACTTCAGTAAAGATGGTATATACATATAGAAGTATATAAAATATATCTTCTTGCAAATTGGGTGCATACTATGTATATACAGTTGTTTATGGGCTCCAAGTAAATTCTTTACACAGTCTCTCAGCCAATATTTTGCAACATCTCCTTTAGCACAAGTACCGTATTTTTCGGAGTATAAGACGCTCCGGACTATAAAACACACGTACCTTTTTTGGGGAGGAAAACAAGAAAAAAAAAAACTGCCTCTGCCTCCCAGCAATTTGCCTCCTTTCAGCAAACAGCCTGCTTTTGTTTCATTTTCATCACAACCTGATTAGCACAAGAAAAAAAAATCTGCCTCCCAGCAGCAAACAGCGGAGGCCCGCAAGGCAATAGGCAATGGCAATCCCTGCAGCCTGAAACAGCTGAGGGTCAGGGGGCCGATCCAACTGACAATCAGCTGCTTGTGTTAATCAGGCTGTTCTAAAGCTGAAATGGGCTGTTTGCTGCAAGGAGGTAAATTGCTGGGAGGCAGAGACCAAAGGGTGGGGGCCGGCAGGTGGGCATGGCTACATTTGGTGTATAAGATGCACCTAAATTTTCACCCTCTTTGGGGGGGTGGGAGTGCATCTTATACTCTGAAAAATACGGTAACTGCTTCCAAGAGTTTCTAATAACCAGCTAATCTATTTTTGTTATTTTTCCCTACTCTTATTTTGCAGAATTTTAACTTGAAACTTTCCTTGCATTCTAGAAATTTACAATATTAAAAATCTGGAGACTATGAAGAACAATTCAACACCTTTACTGTTCTTTAAGTACAGGCAGACCTTGACTTATGACAATTGAACCCAACATTTCTGTTAAATGAGACATTTGTTAAGTGGGTTTTGCCCCACTTTATGACCTTTCTTGCCACAGTTGTTAAGTGAATTGCTGGCAGTTGTTAAGTTAGTAATACGGTTGTTAAGTGAATCTGACTTCCCCGCTGACTTTGTCAGAAGGTTGCAAAGAGCGATTACATGACTCCAGGACATTGCAACCGTCGTAAATGAGTCACTTGCCAAATGTCTGAATCTGATCATGTGACCATGGGGATTCTGCAACGGTTGTTAAGTGTGAAAAACAGTCATAAGTCAGTGCCGTTCTTTTGAAGTCATTAAGCAAACTATTGTAATTGAGGACTACCTGTAATTGCTAGAGTAGCCCCATGGGATCGGTGGCAAATAAACTCAACAAACTTCATGACTGACAGCTGACTTGGCAAAATATTTATCCCCTTTTCAGCTTCAATTTTGCCAAATATATACCAGGAGGAGGTTTATCTGCATCTAAAACCTAAATCTAAATCTAAAATCTAAAACCTACAACCTGAGCAGGGGCATCTCAGCTTTTTTTTCTTTCTTTCTCCATTTGGAGTACGGTACTTTCTTTTCTGTCTTGACCCTATCTTTGCGTTGAATTATTAAACTGAATTATTTCAGTTTAACATCGAGATCTAATGATCATGTGGGTAATAAGTAAGCTATTAAGATGTTCCCATTTGAAGCAAAGGATAAAGCTTTTATTCTTCACAGCAAGATTGAACTCTAGGAAAGGGACAGATACCATACAGCTTCCATTCAAAACTGAGGCTGAGGACAGTTAGAAATTCAGCAATACAGCCGTAGATTTCTCCTTTGTGCAGGGTACAATTTATTTATTGCTGATTCAGCTTGTATCTTGCATGCAGGTTTGAAGGAAAGCCCTATCATGCCATTAGAAGAGAGTGAAACAATTGCCTGTATCATGGATGAAGCACGGAAACAGGTGGGAGTAATCTACGAACAGGACCGTGATGTGTAATGTTGAAACTGCCTAATAAAATGTTCAACTCTACCAAAAGTTGTGTCTATGCAATGGTTGTGTTAATTAATTTAAAACTGTCTGATTCAGAATAGGCAACATTGGTTTTGGCCTTGAAAAGCATAAACTCCATGAAAATGTTGGCAGAATGTGTACTTCCAGCTTAGACCTTTAAATGGCTACTTTTAAAGAGAGCCAACATGGTATAATGGTAAAGAAGCAGACTGGGAGGAGGGAAACCAGGTTCTAGGTCTTCCTTAGAGGCATGGAAGCAGGCTGAGCAAGTAATCCAAGCCCTACACAGGGAAATAAAAAATATACAATATCTACCAACTTGCATTGGGCCCGTTTAGTAATGATGGGTTCAGAATTGTTATTCAAGGAGGCCTTCATCTTGCAATGGCTTGATCTGGGGATGATTAAATCTTGTATCATCAAAATAAGCAAAGTTGGCAATATTTTTACATTAACTCTTGAAAGATTTATGTTAAGAATGTAAACTTATTGTTTCATATAAGATTTCCGCGCTCTTCCATAATGAAAGACGTTGCAAGATGAGATTGCTGACACCCTGATAGTTTCTGGCTATTTTTTCACATAAATATTTTGAGATGCTGGGGATTGGAAAAGTCAAGCTTAAAGATGCAGGAGTACAATCTTTGATTCAAAGCATATATACTTTAAACTTGCTCCAGTTGCTAATCACCGCATCAGCAAAATGTGAATAGGTTAGGTAGATAGCATAAGATGATATTGTACAGGGCTGTCAAACTCAAGGCCCACAGGATCTGGCCTACAGGGTGCTTAGATCTGCCTCATGGGGCCGGTCTGGAAATAGCAACGGCCCAGAGTGCTGCAGGAGGCCTTCCAGGCCCAAAACGGGGCCTCCGGAGTGCCCCAGGAAGCTGTCCTTGACTCAGGTTATAAAAGAGAAGAAAAGTAAAATATTTTACCTTTCAGGCTTGCAGGATTCTGCTACTATAGCCTATGTCAATAATTTATAGCTCTAGCCTTCCTATGGAGTCAGTTTCTCGATCTGATCTCTCTCTCATAAGATAATCAAGTATTAAAAAAAACAAAGTTACAGAAATGTATGCCTATTTTTATAAGTTTATAAAACCATCTCAGTGGAGGTGTGGTCCTGTGTCACGCCCACCATGGCCATGGCCACCCCCCACCCGGCCCTCCGAGGTCAAACCCAATCCTGATGTGGCCCGCAATGAAATTGTGTTTGACACCCCTGGTATAGTACCTCCATGCATTTGGTGAAAAGGAAAACCAGATGGAAGCTTTTATCGAGCTACGTAAATCGATAACTAAGAAATGATACATACTACTACTGGCGGCAGCAGTTTGAATGATAGCTAACTTCATGGAGTTATTCATCTATAAAAATTTATTTGGAGCCTGGCTTCTGTGGTTCGGATATGCAGCTCCTGTGCCCACAAAATGAAAGCATTATCAGCATTTAATGTTGTACTTTGCAAAAGAATTTTAATTTTACTCTGAGTTGCTGAGGACCCACACTTTGAAAATCACTAGTTTAGAGAATAGATACCCATACCGTCTGCCTCCTTGAAAATAAATCTAAAAAAATCTAGCTCAGAAAATCAAACACAGGTAGTCCTTGGCTTACAAGGACCATTCAAAGTTATAACAGCACTGAAAAAAGTCACCTATGACCATTTCCCACACTTATGATCATTGCAGTATCCCCATGGCCATGTGGTCAAAATTCAGACACTTGGCAATTGACTCTTTTGACAGTTGCAGCGTCCCATGGTTATGTAATCCCCCTTTGAGACCTTCTGACAAGCTAAGTCTATGGGGAAGGCAGATTCACTTAACACTGAATTAGTAACACTGTGTTACTAATTTTACACCTGCAATGATTCACGTAACAATAATGGCAAGAAAAGTTGCAAAATGGAGCAAAACTCACTTAGCAAATTTTCACTTAGCCACCAAAACTTTGGCCTCAATTGTGGTCTAGACTACCTACCGTATATACTCGAGTATAAGCTGAGTTTTTCAGCACGTTTTTTATGCTGAAAAAAGCCTGTCGGCTTAGAATCGAGTGAGGGGGAAAAAATGCCTTTTTTCCTGCAACCATTTTGGCTCCCAGGGGCTGCAGGGAGGCTTGTAAAGGCAAAATGGGTGTGTGTGTGGTGGGGTGCGGCGCCCCTCCCCCACGCCTTTTTGGCTCCCAGGGGCTGCAGGGAGGCTTGCTAGGGGCATGAAGGGGGTGCCTAGCAAGACTCCCTGCAGCCCCCTGGAAGCAAAAATGGGCTGCCGGGGGTGGGGTGGGGTATGCGCTTTAAGGGAGAAAGAAACAAAAGAAATCCTCACTGTTTAGGGAGATCCCATGTGCACTGAGCTTGAGTTGAGAGCTTCTTGTAATTGAGAGCTTCTTGTAATTGGCTGCTAGCTATCCTTGCTCAGGCTAAGCCAGGAGTGGGTAAATGTGGCCCTTTTACAACCTGTGGACTTCAACTCCCAGAATTCTCCCAGCTTGGCTGTCTCAGGAATTCTGGGAGTTGAAGTCCACAGGTTGTTTAAAAGGGCCACATTTGCCCACCCCTGGCCTAAGCTAATCAATAGTGGAGCTCTAAGAATGCCAGATGAGAAGGAGAAAGGGAGGGAGAAAGAAAGAAAGAGAAGAAAGAGACAAAGAAAGAAAAAGAAAAAGGGAGAGAGAGAATGCAGGTATTGAACTTGCCTGAAATTAGATCAAACCAGTGGCTGGGTGGGCATGGCTAGCTAGTCATGTGATATATGTGTATAGGGACTACTCAGAGGGTTGAAAAAAGTCATTTCTGACAGGTCCTCGCACTTTTGACTGCTCTTCACACTTATGACCATCCTCACATTTATGCCCGTGCAGCATTCTTAACAACCATGTCACTGATTTCACAACTGCTTCTCTTCACCATGGTGATAAGATAGGGCAAAAAAATGTGAGGAGTCGTAAATTCGAGGACTGGTCAAAAGTGCGAGGACCAGTCAAAAATAACTTTTTCAGCCCTCTGAGTAGTCCATATGCACAAAAGGACTATCCAGAGGGCTGAAAAAAGTGATTTCTGACAGACCATCGCACTTTTGACCGGTCTTCGCACTTATGACTGGTCATCATTTATGCCATTGTAGCATTCTTAACAACCATGTCACTCATTTCACAACTGCTTCTCTTCACCATGGTGATAAGATTTTTGTTTTTGTTGATCCTCTTTTCCACTTACAGAGCTAGTTTACTGTTTTTCTTTGAAATCAATATTCAAAAACATTTAACCTACTGATGCCTCAATTAATGTAATTTTATTGGTATCTATTTTTATTTTGAAATTTACCAGTAGCCACTGCATTTCCCACCCTAGGCTTATATTTGAGTCAATAAGTTTCCTTGGGAGGGGGTAAAATTGGGTGCCTCGGCTTATATTCGGGTCGGCTTATACTCGAGTATATACATGGTATATTCGTTCCCATCAACTGGAGCCATTACTAAGAGAAAAAGTACTTGGAATACTCCTTTGAAGAATAATAAAACTTAAAACATAACACCACAAGTCTGTAAATGGTATTATTTATTTTGAACTGAACCATAGACCTTCATTTAAATCAAGATACCATAATGCTTCAGGACATCTGTGTATTTAGAAATCTTGCTCTCGACATTTTTCTCTGCTTGCTTTCGGAGTTTCTAAAAAGGAGAAAGAAAAAGAGGGACTCAGTACAGCAATGAGATATTAGCAGGCAGGCTAAACGGTAGAAATCCAATGTCAATTACACAACTTGCTTAGGCAAACTGTCAGGGAAATCAGTCACAGAATAGTTCAGATTCCCTTTATAATTTCCTTCTTTGGATAATTAGTAGTTTCCCTTGGTAAAAAATCTAGTTATTGCTCTTCCCCTTCATTTTTAATTTACATGTCCTGGGACTTTCAAGCATGAGCATTTCTCCCCTCAGCCTTTGATATACAAGATTTGGAGCGGGGAAAAGAGAAAACCATCTCTCTGCTAAGGCTACTCTAGATCAGCAGCCCACAACCTTTGGGGCATCAGGGACCGGTTCTGTGAAGAGATTTTGCTGTAATCAGGAGGGGCGTGGCTTTGTGTGCTGCCTACATCCCATAAATGTGGCTTCACTTGTTTGTGTGGCTTGGTTTCTGCCATGCTGCAGATCAGGGTTGGTCTAGAACAGGGATGTCAAACTTGCATCATCACAGTGGCGTCATGTGATGTATCGGGACTTCCCCCCCCCCTTTGCTAAACTGGGCGGGAGTGAAGCCAGCATGTGACGCATCTGGCCACAAATTTTGACACCCCTGACTACGATTATAAGCTAAGGTTAACTCACCATAAGCTGTTTCTTCTTGGTATAATGAACCTTGGCCTTCTCTTTGCGCTTCTCTTCCAGAGTGGCTGTGATGGCCTGGTACTTCCACCCAACCTCATGAGCAAGACGGCCCAAATAAGCAAACTGCGTGGAAGAAAAAAGCAGCATTTTATAACCAGTCCCAGTATCAAATTTTACACCTTCTATTCTTGCTAAATTTCATTTTCCCATATATTCCCATTAATGCTAATGGGATGCTAATCTCAATTGATTGGATCTCCAACTAGCATGGCTACCTCAGCAGAATCAGTATTCTTGTTCTCCATCAGCCAGACTTGCTAACCCAGAAAGCCAATTTCCTCAAAATCTCATACAATGTATTACTAAAGGCAGGTCTCAGATGGTAGTGCATGAAATGTTGTCTCATGGTCATGAAACTCGAACTATGGTGGAATGTCATCATCACAGACCTACTTAAATCAGCATCCTTAACAAATGTAGTAGATATATTATCCCTCAGCTAGCTAGCAAGGCCAAGATTCCCAATCAGCACCAATCTAACAATGATGCTCTGGGAGAAAATACTATAAGAGCCCCTACTATTATAAGAGCCGTGGTGGTGCAGTGATCAGAATGAACCTGAGTTTGATCCTGATCAGCTCAAAATTGATTCAGCCTTCCTTCCTTCCCAGGTCGGTAAAATGAGGACCCAGGTTGTTGGGGGCAATATGCTGACTCTGTAAACTGCTTAGGGAGGGCTGTAAAGCATTGTGAAGTGGTATGTAAGTGCTATTGCTACATTTTCTGGCTGAAAACTGATCTGGATGGACATCCAAGTAATGTCAACTTTCTTGCCTGATACCATCTAAGCAACAATGGGTTTCCAATCCCTCAGATCACCTTTTATCTCAATTCTTTTAGCCAGAGAAAAGGAGCTTCTGAAAACATATTTGCACACTTAACATAGGAAGCTAGGGGTCTTCCTTAATTTAGAATTTAATGGCAACGGATTGTCAAGCAAAGAAATAATGTCCTAAATCCCTATTGTTAATTCTTAAAAAAAACAAACATTACCTTGCGTGTGGGTTTGAGGCGGACCACTTTCAGAGCAGCTGGGACAACCATTCTCTTGCGCTGCAGGAGAAAATATGCCATTAGCAATGCTTGCACAACTAAAGCAGCTCTGAGCAACGCTGGGATGCTCTGATCTGCCTCAGTCCTAGGGTTCTTTTCTCACATCTCAAGTCAAACAATGTAGGTAAAAAAGAATAACATCACTGACAGAATAGGAAGCCAAGGAGTCAAGGTAATTTATCTTCCACATCACGAAGTTACCTTATCATAAGGTGGAGGGATGCCATCAAAAACCTTCAGCCTCTCTAAGGCAGCCTGACCACGTTTGGTTTTGTGAGGGAGCATTCCTAGTGGAGCAAGAGGGGGAAAAATGGGAAAAGCATACAGGGTTAGCAGAGACCCTCTAATCTCTTACAACATATAAGCAAATGTAAACAGCTCCCTCTTAATTAATCAAATATCTACAATGCTGAGCAGAATGAAGCAGGACTAAATATGATTACTGAGCAAACATAAGCGAAAGTAACCTGGATTAGAACTACTTTACCCCACCCCAAATTTAATAGTATCCACTAGTCTGGACCCTTCAAGTGCTTTGAACTACAACTGTTGTAACTGCCAGATCACAGGGGCACTGATCATAATCTGGAAAGAACGGGTTAAGGAATGCTAACCTTGTTCAAAACACTCACAAAAAAGCATATGTGGACTCCCACTAAGTACCAAATCACATATTCCTCAAACGTATGCAAGTATTTTGAAAAACTAATTTAATCTTTTTTAGGGGATCACTTGTTTTTGAGGTGAAAATAACTCACCTCGAACTGTTCTCCAGAAGATTCGACTGGGAGCACGGAAGTGATATGGGCCACGGGATGGGTTGGTGTTCATACGCTTACGGAGGAAAGCAAGGTATTTCACTGGAAGTATAGAAAAACAGAGAAAGGGCTTACACCAGATCAGAAAGATTAGTGTGAGCTGAACCTCATAGATGACACAGCTCATTGACATACTTAGTTCCTAAACGAAGAAATCAAATTTCCATACTGACAAACAAAATCATCTACTACAATTATGAAGAGTTACCTTCAGAATACAGGAACTTCCCAGTTTCCCAAGAAAACTGTCAGGTTCGTGTGTAAATGACAGATGTATGGATTTTGAATCCCCACTTTATTCTTAAGACTCTTTATTATTAAACGTATTAATATGGCAATGGGTGCATCGATAACTCCTTTGCAAGCTGCACTGATTGCCAATTGGTCTCCAGGTAGAATTCATTGGTCAGCAATGAAAAAGCCTTCCCTGCAGGGCACAGTTACTTGTGGGACAAGTAACTGTCCCAGTTATACTGTTCATCTTCTTAGCTCTAGTACAATGGGAATGCTCCCAGTCCCCTTGTTAAAATTACATCATTTTGTGGGGCCTCAGAAATATATTTCTCCTCCTGCTGCACCTGGACTGTAGTGTTCGAACCCCTTTTCCCCTAAAATCTACATTGATCAAGCCTGTTGCCATCTAGGAAAGACTTTTTAAAACGTGACTCTTTCACTAGACCCTGGCTCAAATTGTTTATATGGAATAAGTGAATTGTTTATATGGAATAAATGAATACATTTTCCCTACATCGTACTCCTCATCCCAAGCAACTGGGTGCCACAATGCCTTAAACTCAACATGAAAAAAAGAAAGGAAGTGGTGCTGGCAGTTCTCCTACTGCTTCAGGGTCTATGCGTATTGTATGGATGGTTACAGAGTAAAGAAGGCTTTAAGAATAGGCTGGTGGTCTCAGATGGTAGTGCATGTAGAGTTGTCTCATGGCCATGACACTCGAATTAAAGGTGGTTAAGGCATCATCACAGACCACTTCTCATAGACACCATTCTTAATATTTATTGCATTGCATTCTTACTTTGGGCCATCGGTTCTTATCTAGTCTTTTCTTTTGTGCACAATGGGGAAATTATTATTTCAAAGCATCCAAATCTTGATGCAATGTACCTATGCCAAATTAACATGTCAGTCAAAGCTTCCAAAGAGAGTTTGGAAGGCAGCCTCCAGTATTAAGATTGTTTTCCTACCTACCCCTACATTTTTCTCAAGCTTCTCTGCAGTGAAAAAATATTAATAAAGCACCAACCTATACAGCTTACACAGTTCAACAATGCAAAATTATTAGAATTCTACCATGAAGATTTTAAGATGAGCTACTGGCACTTCTACATGTTGCCCCCTAGCTGTGTTGCCAAGTATTAATTAAAATGCAAGGAAGGAAGGAAAGGAGGGAGGCAGTCTCCATATGCAAAGCTTGCCAATATGATTATACTGCATTTTCTGGAAGAACAAATGACCAATAACAACCTGTCTTTTCCCAGAAGCTTATTCATTCTTTTTGCTGATGCTCTTTTTCCCTTGGAGCCTCAGCGACTTTAAATATTTACTCCAAAGCCTTTGAAACCGCTTCTACTAGGTCTCAAGATTGTAGAGTCTTGCCACATTACAACTGGCCCTAATTGCCAAAGCTAAGTAATTTGCTTTCCTAGCTTTTGGGTAGCTTGGAAAAATTGTCTTCCCCAAATTATTTTGACAGGTTTGGAAGCCTCAGTTTTACTTACATTTGTTGCGGTAGAAGTTGCCTGATATGTTAATCCCTTCACATCGCACAACCACAACTTTGCGCCCTGAAGGAAAAGGGAAGTAAGCTTAGAGTAGGTCCTTTGGCATGGAATACAGATTGGACATAACAATTTCAAAGAGTGATGTCTAGTATGTTACAAATTGTAAGCTTGTATCTTCAGAAGTCTACCATATCACATTTTTGTTGCTCTTTTCAATCCACAGATGAATAAATTGTGGTAGTTCATGTAAGAATGGTTGGTAAAACTAGCTAAGCTTGAGCGAATTTAAACACAGAATTGGGTTGAACAGGCTAGTACTTTGCGTAACAGACACCACCATAAAATCCCAAGTCTGAAGGACAAATTGGAAAACTGAAAGGGCATCCTGTAAGAAAATAAGGACAAATTTCTTCCATATAGTTTCAAGAAAATGTATGGACAACTCCATAGTTTCCAGGGACTGACCTTGACTTTAAGGATTCTTTTTAAGTTTCAGTAAAACTACCTGGTAGTAAACTGCACACATAATTATTAGCCAGGGACTTACCAGACTAAAAATCTAAATTAATAGAAAAATTATAATATGCTTCAAAATGTACCCTATTTTAAGACCAAAGTCTTGAAGGAAGTAGAATCCTACACACCTGGAGAAGGCAAGGGTACGAACTTTTCTAGATGGAGACTTCTGTCAAAATACCAAAGTTATGTTTAAAAAAATATTTTCCTTTAATTATTCTCAGAAAAAAATACAAATAATTTCTGAATTTGCTTAAATATTTGCAAGATGCAAATATCAAGAAGCATCTCCATATATTGTTAGTAAAGTCGTTGCCTTGCCTCATCCTCGCCAAGATATAATATGCCCTCCATACATTGGGATGAGCAACACAATTTTCCCCTGCACAGATCAAACCTTACCCAGCAACACTTGCTTAGCCACAATGGCTGCAAGGCGACCCAGCAAATGGCCACGTCCATCGATCACCAATACCTGGAAAAGAGAAGCTTTTAAATGTGCTTATTGACATATATAAAGGAATATTTCTAGGATCTAAATAAATGCTCTACTCAAACCACAGTGATTTAAATAATCTAGCAATTATGAAAATGCAGGGAGAAAAATAATTGCATAGCTCTAGACATGATGGGAATGAAAAAACAATGTTTCCCCAATCCAAAAAGCATCACAGCTTCTACTTAGCAAAGCTAACACAATTCAGCAAGCATTATTCCCCTGCTTCACAGCATGGGAATTTGGCTCCACTTTTCCAAAAGTATACAGCATCTTTCACAGCCTTAACACTTTCCTACAAAGTGTTTTTTGCAGTTTTTTCTCTATTCTGCATTCACCTTTCCTTCTCATTCATATTACCTTTCTACCTAGCTATCACAATTGAGCAATTCTGTAATAGACTCAGGTATGTACAATCATCAACTTAGTAGAAAATAAAGCTATAGCTATGCATAAAAAAACCAGTTTACTGGTATTCAGCAAGTGGGACACACTCAGCAGGCATACAACTTTAAGCCTCAACTGAAACTGAAAAAAACAGAGAGGGGAGGAATAATAGTGTTGGGAGTTTAAAAGCCTCTGATCCACCCCCCCCCCCACCACACCTTTTAGCAGCCTTCTGATCTGCCGATCAGCATACAATGAGGTCAGAGCCTTTTGTTCTGGAGAATAAAATCTCCTTCTCACAGCA